>JAPYZK010001003.1:0-21713 GCA_030522785.1 Platygaster equestris | reverse complement strand
GTGTGCGAAGAGGAATAGGCTGCGTGGTGTTGTGGATAAATAATTAAGTGGCATTGTGGACAAATAGATGATTTTTGTTCGAACATGAAGTCGCGAACGGACGGTAAAATTCCTATCAATTTTACAGTCCTATAGACTGTAAAATTCGTTCTTTCATGAAGTAAAATTTTAAAATTATTAGAATTAAAAAAATCGGGACATTTTAGCTGTTTACCTCTGAAATTCAAATTCGAAATCTTAAAATCTCTAATGTTGTCGAAAGTATCCGAAAAGCGCCAAAAAATTATAGAAATTTACGCCTTTGGTTAATCGTATAAAGAAAGCAAACCTCCCTATCACTGCATGGTACAGTATCAGGGAGCTCTGGAAAGTAGAAATCCCATAAATAATGTGAAGGGGTATAATGCCAGTGAAATTTAATTAATCATCAAGATTTTAACGACTTGATGAAAAATTCATATCAGCCTGGCAAAATGTTTGCAAAACTACATGTGCCTGCCTAATCAGGGATTTTTCTACATTTTCTATACCAATATCGCCAAGATCACTAGTAATCAAGCAAATGATAGTGCTCATTTAATTTTCGAGGTTTTAAGAATTATTTTGTCCAAAATTATATAAGCCTGACGAAATTTTTGCATAACTACTTGTAACAAGGACGAGTGTCTGCCTAATCATGGATTTTTCTACTTGAACTGTGCTGGCCGATAATCGAAGTAAGAGTCGATAATCGAATTTAATCGAAGTAAGAATCGAACAGATCGTGTGTGACTTTTGAATGACTTGTTGTGACTTGTTGACTGCGGTTGACTGAATCATTGGTAAATCCAGGTAAATCATTTAAACACGACGATTACGTGAGATTGCATGAAATTTCGGTAACAAGTGATAATTTTGAGTTGTACAACATGTCGAACCCTTTAAAAAAACGTGTCCAGGAAGAATATTCCAGTGACGATTCTGACGATGAAAGCATGGATGACGAAATTCAAGAAAACGAGGGTTTTGCCGTATGTATACAACTTTCGGATATTTCAGACTGTTTCAGAGGTAATACCATTATACATAACCTCCAAATTGCACGAGATCATCGACAAACAACATTTATTTCGCTATCTACAAAATATTTACGCATAATTTACTGGGATGAGTCTCTCCCAATTTTGATTTTTTTTTTTTATTCGATCTTAGCGCTGGCTACGTGCACCCCAAAAACGTAAAACAATTACTTTTAACGTTTTTTAAAGGTATAATAATTATATTATTGTATGATTCTAATTACTTTTATTTTTATAAGAATTTCCAAAATCTTATAGAATGTTAGAATTTCTTTCAAGGTTGACCTTGTGAAAACATGATGTAAAGTTTGATGTAAATTTATAAAAACTCAATGTTTGAAAAATTTTTGCAACATTTCTGGTCCATGAAAATGTATTGTTTCTCCACATTGTATAATTTTTAAACATTCAGTTACATCTTTTTGATTCTATATCTTTCAATTCTGTAATTGAAAAACTTGAAAATCCTAGGATTTTATGTCTTGAATTTTTTTGAATTTAAAATTTTCAATTCTGTGGAAGTTTTACAATATCCATAGCATTCTGGAAAAAATTAATGAATCCCCCACTTGTCCTTCTCCCTCGCTCTAAATATGCTATATCAGCCCATTTAAATTTATTGCATTGGAGCTGTGGCAAATTAAAATAATTGTACATATAGCGTGTATAATATTATCTTTCTATAAATAATTCCGATGCATGTACGTGTTACAGGGTGAGGAAATTCAAGTAGATTTCGAAGGACGCAATCCACAGGATCCAGATTTTCATGGCATCCAAACTTTGCTGAAGCAACTTTTCGTAAAGGCTCACATTGATTTGGGAAGTTTGACGGATTTGATCATTGGTCAAAATTACATTGGGTCAGTCATCAAACAGTCGAGTAATGATCAAGATGAAGATTCTGATGACGAAGACAATGACATCAATGGTGTTTTTGGTATCACGACAGTCCTCAACATTTCCGAAAGACGGGTATAATAAAGTTCTATTTTTCACATGGGCGTGAATTTTCATCGAAAGTAGTAACTTGATTTGATTCCACAACGAGTTCTTAATGTCATGTAAACAGTTGATGTGAAATCTGCTCAACTTTTTTATTGAAAAAAAATATGTATGCACCTGTTTATTTTTCAGACAACAGTAACATTGATTTTATTCATTTCCAGGATGTTCCATGCATTGGTGAATTGAGGGAGCTGCTGAAACAGTTGGCAAATGAACACGCCACAGATGCAGTCAAAACCACAATAAACTATGTTTTGGAGAACAACTCCGTCTCCCTGGGATTGTTGATTAACGAACGATTTATCAACATTCCAGCCCAAATTTCGGTGCCTTTATTGGAAAACTTGGTCTCAGAAATTGAACGAGCTTCGAGTAAAAATATGCCATACAAATTTACGCACTTTGTATTGATCTGTAAACTATACAAGGTTGAAACCAAAGCGAAGAAAAACAAACAAAATAATGAAGATCTAATCTACATCAATGTAGAAGAAGAAATCATTGCCGAATCCGCAACGGCAAGTTTTGAGTTTTCTGTGGAGAAAGAGGCCAGTGTTGGATTAGAACCATGGACCAAGAAAGACGACATGACACCCTACAGGAAAGTGCTCATCTTTGACGCTGCAAAACTACCAGCCATTATTAATGACATCAAAAGTCAAGTGAAATGAAAAAACTTCACTTTTTGTTCATGAATTGGATTTTTTTATTACTGTTTTTTGTAACGTATTTGATGTCGGAATATGAAAAAAATGGATACAAACTCCAGAACTTGACTTTCACTAAAAAAAAAAAACATCTAACATTTTTTAGATGTGATATATTTAGTTTTCGAAGGCTTACAATAACTCAGAACAAAGTATATACAACGTGAATTTACTGAATGTACGATCAATGTTCAATCGGTTCGAATTTTCATATGAAAATGGACACGGTTTCACTTTTTTTGCCAGTAAATTAAGATTATTTTTGGAATCCCCAAGCATCTTTCTTTTGATTCATCAATGCCAGAGATGATACAGTGATTTTTTTGAAAACTTCTCGCAACTTTTCTTTGGAGAACACCTGAAATCAGAAACGAATTAAAATTATAACAGATACGCACTACGTACAATATAATTTAACTTTTTGACACCATTGCTTTGTTTTTTAAAAGTCCGTAAAATGTTGAAGCCAAAATCACAAGTATTTTAATATTCTCCATAACTTGTCAGGGTTTTCTCAAACTTTTGTACAAGTATCAAAAATATCCAGCAAGAAAATGAATGCAATATTAAAAAAAAGTAAAACCACGTACTTGATACAAACGGTACTGCTCAGAAGCGAGAAGGTTGGCCAGTTTCATGCACTCGGCATGTTCGTTCATCTCCGACATAACTGTGTAAAGCAGCAAAGTGATCTTCGGTATGCACAACTCTCGCAGACGATTCATTTGAAGTTCGCGAGACTGGGAAAGCACGACTGTCGTTACATCATTGTTCTTCGGGTCGACTAGCCAACCTCCATCAGGGAAAAGCAGGACATTGAAGAGCATCTGCTCCACTTCCTTAAATTGTATTAAAAAGTAAATGAATAACTACGTATCGCCATACTCGTAAAATTTAGAGAATCAATAAAAACCTTTCCCATACCTTTGTGCAATTTTGCATGCTTGATTTCCAGCGCTCAAGCTCAGAATTGAACTGAGCTTTTTTGTGATCGTAAGCTACTTTCTCAGTGAAAGTTGCATGTTTGGGCAACTCGCCGAGTTCTTGGGGTTTTTGGTGGTGGAAATGAGTGAACCATTCTGCGAAGCCTTCTTGGGCATCGAGGTACACTCTGTAGCACAAGTACTCGCGAATCACGCAAGATGTTTTTTGCGGCAAAATGTTTGAAATTGTCAAATTTGCCAAACTGTCGTCAATGATCGAGTATTCGGAGGTGATGGATGCGATGGAATTGTTTGGTATCTGAAAATAGCAGTTACAAATAAATAACAAGTTATGGAAACAAAAAAATACCTTACAAACCTTGTTAAAGGCCTTGCGAGCCGCATCGATCTTCTCACTGGCCAAGAAGTACCGGATGAGGGCATTAGTTTGCCACAACGCTTCTTCCCGTTGACTTGGATAAAAAGTGAGCCAGTCGAGGGCATCAATCTTTTCCATATCGCTTTCGGTTATTTCTCCCTTCAAATCCAAAGGCTCTTGCAAGTTTTTCTCCCGTATCCTCTCGACCGTGAGTTTCGTTATGGCTTCCACGTTCAAATTGGCCTCCTCAGCCGCCTGGAGACATTTTCCTCGCTCCTCGCGATCCGTGATTCTCTCTAGGAAACTCGCGTAGTTCGAAATCTGCTCATCGGAAGGCAACGTCGCGGTATAATAAGCGACGAGAGCCGGATCCCCAATGTCGATGAGCACTCGAACATACGAAAGCAGAACTTTGTTCGCAATTTTTTGATTTACTTTTTGCTTGATTTGCCTCATAAACAGCACCAAGTGCGCGAGGAATCGTAAAAATTGGGGTTCGCAGTTCTTGCTCTCCATGATTTGTTCCATCTCTTCCATCAATTGGGGGATTTGGTTAAGGATCAAGTATTTCTGGATAAGGTGACTCGGCTGCATGGCTTGCATTCGGATCAATGGGCTTTTGGACGAGTGCAGCTCGTTAAAAATGTCCTCGACGTACATTTCGTTCTTCCAGTATTCCTCGGGCATCGCCGTGTATTTTTGTGGCACTGAGCTTTGCATTTCTTTCTCCAACTGAATGTCGAGAAGCGATTTCATGTAGGCCCAAAGTGCATCTTGCCAAGACTGGGACAATTGCAAGAGTTGTTTCGCGTTGCCACAAAGACTCGCGTAGATTCCTCGTTGAAACTGACCTATCGGACATATGATTGAAGAATATTATATGTAGTTAATGTCTACTCGACACAAGTTGAAAGGGAGGAGGGGGCTGAAGGGTTATAATGGCTTGGAAAAAATTTTCAACTTCAACTTGCAATTTTTCAACAGGTTTCATGGTTTTTTTTTAGGATCTTACATTTTTTTCAGTTCATTTCATTCAGTTTAAGAAATGTTCAGAAAATTTATTCTAATTTAGGTATTTTCAAGTGTTCCCAACAATATTCATGAATTACATAAAATGAGTCGTCCAGTTTTCATATTTTATTTTCAATCATTTGGAATAATGGCGACAGGTTTGCATGTTTTTACTTGAAGTTCAAATTTTCCAAGAATCTCTACAACTTCATCTCTGAAATGAAGAATTTTGAATAGTTTCTGGAAATTCATAAATTTGTTTCGTTTCTTTTTTTTTTTTTTCATTATTAAACAACAGAAAATACAAACCAATACGAGTATCTTCCGAAAGTTCCCAAGCGTTGAGTTTCCACAAACTTCTGTTAGGGTTTCCTTCCACAGGCAATTTCGTATTTGTCGATCCACTTTCATAATTGGAATCATGATAAGGTGTTGCACCCATCAAGCATGCAGCTCTCCACAATTGCCCACAATGTTCTGCCAAGGCTTGTGCTTTTTCCAGTCTTCCACAGCGAACCTGATAAAAAAATGTGTATGTTCAAAAAGCATCAAAAATACAAAATCCACGCAACAATCACGAAAGAAGCTACTTCAATAAGATTTTGATATTAAACAATATGTAAAATATTCCTCTAGAATTTTAAATATATTGACATTCATTTTTTAAACAACATTTCTGAAAATATTTTGTAGAAAATTCGGGATTTTGTTGTTGCGGAAATTCTAAGTTTTTCAACTTCCTCAGACATATTATACTTATAGGGAGAAATAAAATTCTATAAGTATATTAGACGAGAAAATTTTTACTGTCAAAATTTTTGAAATTCTCATGTTTTAGAGTATTGATATTTAAAAATAAAATTTTATTATTCTATTACTCAATTTTTGATTTTCGAGTAAAATGTTGTCGTTCAGAAATTTAATTTCAACGTTTTTAAATTAAATTCCAATCTTGAGTTTTTTTATTATCAAACTTGGATGAGAGATTTTTTACTTTTTGCAGCTTTTTGTATATTGGTATGACTATATTTTAGAATTTTGAGTTTTTGATAATTTGCTCATCTAATTGAATAAAATAGTTTCTTATTGCCAAAAAAACTGGTTGAGATGTTTATCCTTGGGCCAATAAGGATTTAGTCAACTACCTCGAGAAACATTCTTTTTTCAAGCCTCGCATCATCTTCTTGGTCCAAATCATGCAATGGTTTGCCTTCCCTGATTGGCGCATCTGGATCCAGAGAAGAAACAATGGGCTTTGAGGAAGAAAAAGTGATACTGTGCTTGGTGTCATTCAATTGGTGCAGGGTGTTTTCCCAGGGAATGGTTTTATCCATGAAACACTCAATGCTCGGTTCTTTCTCAATTGTGTCCAGGGCATTTTTTTCCAACCAATACACAACCAGTTGAAATTCTCTGATCAACATTTCATTGTTGAGATAGTTTTCTATTATTTTTTTCTCAGAAATGTAGTTGTGTTTGTCTGTGTCCATTGCTGATTCCAACTCGGAAGGAATCAAACGATTTTTAAAGAGACAATAAATCAATCGCCATGTGTTTCTCTCATTCTCCAAACATTCTTCTTCTTTTGACAACTCTGCGGTGTGCACTTTTGCCTGTATTTCTGGAACATACATTTTATATCATAAAAAGGTGAATATTCTTTCTCTGTATCAAAAATGAGAAAATTATGCGTTTTAAACTTCCAAGTTTTTCTGAAAAAAATAGAATAATTCAATATTTTGTTAGTCCCAAATGTAAGGAAGTTTGAAATCTTATTTAAAACGTGATTGAATTTGTTATCTTATCAAATACAAAAATGTTGCAATGGATTAATCGGAAATTCAAAAACCTGGAACTTGAACTATAAAATGTCAGAATTTGTCAATTTTTCACAAATATTTTGAAATGTGTGTTTACAAATTTCATTTGACCTGAATTCAGGATTCAAAAACTACTGACTTACAAACTGAAAAACGAAAACCTGCAAGGATTTTTTGTTTTAAAAATCTGGAAAGTAATACTGAAAATCAAAAACTAGAATTACATGATTCCAATACTCTTTTCGTAAAACTTGTTCGAAAAATGCAGTTGTTGAAACTCTGTAATTTAAAAATTTACATTTTTTGACAATGTGATTTTGAGACCATTATTATTGCATAAAAACATGATCCTGGACAGTAGGCTGAGATTGAGAAAGTTCATTCAGTAGTATCATTCATTCAATAGTATCATCAAAAAAGTACTTCGGATTGATTCCACTGAATCGGTACAGATTTGAGTGAATTCGGAGATGATGTCGAAAACTTGCATGCTCGAGGGATGGGCTTGCATCGTCCTCAGGAACTCGTAATACAGCTTGAAGTGTGCATCTTGCAATTTTTCGGTGTTTACAGTTATTCCCATGACCCAGCTGTCGCCCATCATATCCCGCAGACTCATCTCGAGCATTGACGACTGTTCAAAACGTTCACTGCCAAGTTTTTTCGACATTGTTGCTATTAAAAAAAAAGTGGGAAAAAGAAACACCCGCACTTGCCCGCACTGTGCAAAATATGCGAAAACAAACAATAACAAACTTAACCTCGAAGCTCTCTCTCTCTCTCGCGCGAACACACCGCCAGTGTCGCCACTACGAAAAAAACACATTCTCGATTCATCGAGATATATCGTCAACGTATCGATATGTATCGATGGAGTGTGTATATATATATTGCGCGACACAGCGCGACACAACAAAAAAACAACAATAATTTGTGAATAATTGACAATAATTGCAATTGCAATAAATTGCAAAGTTGCAAACGAGCTACTTACACCAACTTACACTAAACTTCGGAACAAAAACTCAATAGTCATCAGAGAAGGCACAGTGCTGATCAAATTTTAAATTGCATTTCCGGAATACGAAGTCTGGGAACTCACGAAATACACTTGTAAAATATACAGGTAAACAAAAGTTAATTTCCATAAAACTCTATTAAAGTATTTATACAATATCGTGAAAATCATACATTTGAAAATGTAATATACGTTTTTTAATCATGTTTTCAGCTAGAAAAAATGGCGGGAACGTGCAAAGTGAAATGTTCCTTTTCTTCCTGGTATCCGAATTTCAAACAAAAATCCTTGGAAGCGACGATAATTCCATTGCCAGAGGATGTTCTAAAATATCTAGAACAAGATTCATTTTTCATGCCGATTGAAGCCACGAAAAAAAAGTGTGGCACTCTAGAATGGTCAGACGGCTCTTCCACAAACGTCGATGCGTTTGATGTTCGTTTTTGGAATTTAATATCAAGCTAGACTTGAAGAATTTTTACCTGTCAAGTTGACAAAAAGAAAAAATATAAATGATTGTCGATAATCGAGTACACATTTCTTGCAAACACGGGCAAACTTAAATCAATATCTCAGAATTTTTTAATTTTCAAAACAAAATGACCAATATTAAAGAGTAAGCATTTTCTGAAAAGAAGTGTGCTGTCTTGTCATGTGCCCATAATCACTATTTTATTTTAAATCAAACATTTTTCTCAGGATGAAGAGTTACCTACGTTCCCAGAATTCAGTGACAAAATACAGTCAGCCATTAACAAATATGGGGAAATGTTCATAAAAACCAATTGGAGTTCGCCATTGGTAAATATAATATTTCAAATGGTTCCTGTATTCGATTCAACAATAAAATATCAATATGAAAGGGTTGAAAATTTGTTTAGGATGCAACATGGGCTACTCCAATGAGAACCCTGAAATGTACTAGCCTTGATGAAGTGTACTTGTTGCTGAAAGGTTCAGACAGAATAGCAAAAGATCTCGGTGAAATCCGAAATTGTAACAAAAATCATCCCGTGGTCAGCCCTTGTCTAGTCATCAAAAAATGGGAAGAATGTGGAAAAGGTGGGATGCCAGCCCGAGAATATCGCCTCTTCATCATTAATAAAACTCTCATTGGTAACTTTATTTATAAATTGAAATCATTAAAAAAAATACTGAGTGCAATGGATAACCAATTTTCAGGTATTTGCCAGAGAGATGTGTCCCAATACAGCGAATACATCGAAAAATATAAATGCAGCATTCAAAACGACATTGAATCATTTTTCGAGCAAGGCGTCAAAAATTACTTCGACATGGACAATTGTAAGATGCAACTCGATTTTTATGATAATTGCTTTCTTT
The DNA here is from genome assembly GCA_030522785.1 of Platygaster equestris. NCBI lineage: Eukaryota > Metazoa > Arthropoda > Insecta > Hymenoptera > Platygastridae > Platygaster > Platygaster equestris. The sequence continues at coordinate 12,445 of JAPYZK010001003.1, read as the reverse complement.
TACTTCCTTTCCTCCATATTCTGAAAAATCTATTATTTTTTTATTATTAGTGATGAATATCCATTTACCTCATAATTACGATATCATCTTCAAATGCAAAAAATTATTTTTGTGTGATCCAATTTTTTAAGATTTACAGAGATTTACATCACACAAATCAAAATTTAAGTCTTCTTGATTGTATACGATGAATGTTTAAATACCAAAAACTTGTACTATAGTTGAGATGAAAAAATTGTGTACATCAATTACAGTTCAAATTTGCGATTTCGTACAAGTAAACCATTAAATCAATTACAGACGTGATAGACATTGTCAGGTTCTCCAAAGGTGAGGTTGCCATAGTTGACTTTGGCCTTTTAGATGAAACGTCGACTGGAGGAATGCTTTTCACTTACGAGGAATTGTTCAATGATGTGAGAAATCCACCAGAATTCAGATTCATCGTGAAACAATCAAGCATTCAGCCCAAGTTGAATGGTTTTAGCGTGCCTCAAGAAGTACAAGAATTAATTCAAAATGGCCAAGAGTTTATACGAAAGGTAAACTGAAAATTGAAATTTTTTCAAATGTAGAAGCAGCAAAATAAAAGCTTGGTTCTTTTTTCCAGCAATTCGAGGACCAAAGCGATGAAAACGACCAAGAGAATTTAAACTTGGAGGAAAACTTTGGAGGAAGTTTATAATAAAGAAGATGGGAATTGAAATACAGAACTTTCATTTTTTATTCTGTCGTACTCTCTGCTATCATTACATTACATAAAACGATGAAACACTATCCTAGCGCTTGAAAGAATTATTATAATATTGCAATATCTGACGAGCCGTAGATCTTATCGAACGACGTCCATTATATAGAAAATATTGTTATGTACAATATGCAATTCTTGAAAAATCGGAAAAAAAATTTTCAATTTTTTTTCAGCACGTCTTACGATATTTACAAAGCATTTACTTGAATCTCAAATACTGAATGAGATAGAAAATATAAAACCAAAAGCAAGCTTTTGGTTTTACATGGCTGTACCGTTCATTCATTTTCTACATCATTCAATATAAATTTTCACAGTTGCCCATTTATTTGTGCTATACGACAATACTTGTCCCCTACATTACTCGCGGCAACTTGCATTTTTTTGGAATTTTCTGGTTCAATTTTCTTCCTCTTTGGTCACGAGCAGTACGAATACACCTATGCTCTTATCGCTCTCTTTCAAGAGCTCTAATAACTTGTTTACTTGCATAGGTGTAGATTTTTTGCATACGCCGGGCTCGAGTAGAACTTATAAACCATAGAGTTCCAAATTTTTCTTCTTTTGAATTAGAATTTCCAAAAAATAAAATTTTTTATATGCAAACAATGAAACATGGATTTATAAATATCCCACTCATCGACAAACGCCGGGCTTGAGTAGATCTTGTAAACGGTGGAGTTTGAAATTTTTTTTCTTTTGATTGCAAGTTTTATACTTGGCTATTTTGGATAATGTCTTCAATAAAGAAAGAAAAAGTTAAAACTTTGTAATAAATTTTGATACCAAGTACGAGATATTTGAACTTTGGAATAGTGCAATTTTTATTTGGAATATTTTTTTTATTGTGTTCCATGTCTGACATTACATGGTTATATTTTATGTACATCGAGTCCATAAATTGTGTCCTTCTGTATCACAAGGATACATTATGGATCTGATAAACACGAAAATAGAACGGTGTAATGCCAGACAGGAAACAATTGAAAAACCGAAATTTTTCAAATAAAAATCATACCATTTCAAAGTTTGGCGTTTGTCGATAAGTGGGATCTATAATTCCATGTTTCACTGTTGGCCTACAAAAAACCTTATTTTTTGAAATCCTAATTCAAAAAAAGAAAAAATTGAAACTACGGTTTATAAGTTCTACTCAAGCCTGGCGTATGCAAGTGAAAAAAAGTTACTAGAGCTTTGCAGTCAAGTGAGATGCACGTACTTTCACTCGATACATACACAAAACCTACAGTTCCTCGGCTTCGCCTTGACTAGATTACATGTCTAACAATCTTAATTGTCTAGTCGATTTGTACATCTATCGCCGGAGCGCGTTCGAAAGGACCGCCGCCGAAACCTAAAAGAAAACCAGACGAATTGCTGAAACTACCTCTTTTTGGCGGCAAGCTTCGCGGTGAGTTTTTTCTTCAACTTGTTGTCCAGCTTGGGCAATTTCTTCTTTGCGGGTCTCTCGGGTGAGCCATTGCAACAGGAGCAGCCTTTGTCTTTTTTCACGTGGCCCCGCCGCAGGCTGGAGCGCCGAGCGCGGCAGTCGAGCTCGCTGGAGGCGTGGTGCTCGTGCTCGTCGTCCGACATGTCCCCGCCGCCGCTGCCGCCATGCTCGACTTGCTCCTCGACAACGACCGTGGGGCGTTTCACCAGCATTCCGTCAGCGCGATTCAAAACGACCCGGGCATTGACGTGGAGCTTGTCCTTCTTCGAGTAGGTACAGTGGTCCGCGACCTTGAGCCTCGCGGCGTCGTCCAGCTGCAACAGGCCGTTGCTAGGGGTGCAGTCCTCGTTCTGGCTGGACTCGCCGCCGACGCTCGAGTCATCCTCGTCCTCGCTGCTCGAGCGCGTCCTTTCCGACACGGGGCTCTCCCACGCGGTCAGGTAATCCGATTGAAGGGATTTGTTCAAGCGGCGCTTTTTATTGGAGTACGTGTACTTATGGGCGGCGGTGGTGGTGAGAAGGGGTCCCGTGTTGGGCATGTCCTGCAGTGATATCGTGACGTCAGCGGTGCCGCCAGAACCCAAGAGGGTCAGGCTCTCGTCCCCGGAACTCACGGCGTTGTTTACGTGGGCGTCCAGCTCCATTTCCAGCTTGCTGTTGGCCGTGCTGGAGGCGCCGCTGCTGCTAGGCGTGCCCTCCTTGGAACCGTTCTGCGAGCTCGGCTTCGACTCCTTGACGTCGTTCTCCGCGGTCGAAAGACGCGAGTCGCTCGAGACCGAGTCCTGGTTGAGGATGTCGAAGCTCAACTTTGAGTGTTTGGCGGGAATCTCGGAGTCCTCCGTCGTCTTACGCTTGAGGGACTCTTTCAGGGACTCCTTGAGGACCCGCGGTCTTGTCGGAACGGCGCTCGTGTTTTTCCGGCGCTCGCTCATCTTGCACTCGGTCGTCGTCACGGGGCTCAGGTCCCGGCTCCCGCTGGATCCGCTTTCCAACGATCGAAAGTACGAGGTGCTGCTGTTGTAAGTACTTCGGCCCAGGGACTGGCTGCAGGAGGCATCATCTTGCGACGACTGGTCGAACGAGGGCGAATGGTCGAAAAGCAGGTCAGCCTCAGGAAAGAGGTCGCTGGTGCTGGGCTCGTCGACCCCTAGGTCCTCACACTCCTCGGAGAGGCTCTTCTGCAGGCGCAGCTCCCGCTCGTAATCCGCTCGTTCCTTGTCGGGTCGCGCGTTGCGACCTTGCCCACTAGCCTTGCCCACGGAGCATTTGTTTGAATACTGGTGCTGGTAAGTCTCCAAAGAATTGTTCATCAAGTACTTTTTGCTCTGGTAGCTTTGGCCGCAGCCAATCTCGTTCGTGTGGCTTTTGTTCATCAATTGTAGGACGTTGTGCGCATTCCCCGAAGCGTTGGCATTTTCGTGGGGGAACGTCGTTGTTTTTTCAGCGTTGTAATTCATTGTAGTGACTGATGGCACGTATCGCCAAGGCGTATCCGGGGGAGTTTTTCTCTCTGGCTCCCAAGCTTCTTGTAGACGCGCGTTGCCGCACAGTACGCCGTTGCCGACCTTGCCGTCCACTGACTCCATCGACCCGCGAGAAGAGGATTCTTGAGCTCCAGAGTTGCCGGATCCCGAACTCGAAATATATTGCTGAGAGCCGTCCAAAGACATCGACTGCGACTTGTTGTTGGTGGCCAATGAAGAGCTCACGTCTATAAACATTTGCATTCATTTTACAAAATTTTTCTTTGCTATGCAACAAACCAATTTTCATCACTGCACACAGTCGATGGTTAGACATCAATGGACACGACTCTTCATTTTCACAGCTTCCAAGATTCTAAACAATTTTTCTTTTTTTGACGCAATACTTGACAGTATTTCTAAATTTTAAAGACTCGACTCAATCGATAAAATAATGTACAAATAATTGGAATTTCCATGATTCTCAGCGACTGACTTTCAGTAAACTATTGTTCAAACCTTTTTTTCTGTAACGAAAAACTTGATACGAAACAATGTGAAGGTGCATTTTGAAAATTGTAAATTGAGAAAAAATTTTTCAATCCACTTGATGAAAGTAGAAAAATGTTTGTATCAGTAATTAAAAAAAATAATGTAAAAGTTCTTCGATCGCATTATTTTGTTTAATTTATGATTTTTAATTGAAATATTTTAAAGGCGACAGGTTTCTCACGCAGGAATCAATGGATCTCATTAATGTTGGAATCCAAATATTACATTCGTAAGTTGAGAAATTCTGAAACTTGGAATCATAATAAATCCAAGTGTCAACATTTGAAAATGCTCACCATAAAATAATTCAGTTTCAACATTCGAATCTGAATATTCAACCATTTAAATAAAAAAATTCAAAGACAACTGGAAAATGCAATCATGCCAAACTTAACTACGCAATTGATGAATTGTTTCTTTTTTGCTGCATGTTTCGAATTAAACTCATAATAATAGCATGTTTGATCTTGCCGAGTATTAGATAAAAGCAACATCTTCTCATGTACTCACCAATTTTGGCTTCGGCAAGGATTGCAGATGAAGCGACGACAGCACTGGGGGCGACGAAATGCCTCGAGCTGTTGGCCTCCTCGAGCTTTCTTTTGAGGATCTTTGAGCTGGAAGTAGCCTCGGTCTTCATGTCTTTTGGCAGCTTGTCGGCCTGGGTTGTGAAAGTGACGGCGATGGTTTGAATTTGCTTGTCACCCTGAGACTTTGCCTCCGGGCGCTTGTCTTGCTGTTGCTGCATGGGTGCCAAGCACACGACTTGCTCCGTTTTCAGGCTGTTGGATGGCTTGGCATTGGTGAACAAGCGCGTGCTCTGGAGCGACATGTTGGGGTTGCTCGCGATGACACCGCAAATCTGCTGCTGGCCGTCTTCCCCGACACTCCTCGGGATAATACCTATGGCTTGGCCCTTGTTCACGAGGATCGCGGTGTTGCCCTGGGTAGGGTAAGCCTCGCCAGTTTCGGCCTTGACCTCGACGCCCGCCGTTCTCTTGTCGCCAACAACTTCCTCTAACTGGTGTTGCGGAATAACCACAGCTTGACCCTGCTGTTGGAGCGAGGGTAACTTGACGGGTTTGACTTGCGCTGGCTGGTGGGAAATAAATTTCCCACTCTGGTTGAGTATTGACTGGAATACGAAGGCGTTCCCAGCTCCGCTGGACGTGACAGTGCCTGGCACCGTCGCCAGAATCTTGGGTCCCCTCGAAAGGAAGGTGAGTGATTGGCCGCCCTTGATCATAGGATGTAACAAGTAATTCTGGCCAACAAGGATGGTAGGGCTGCCCTGAATCTTTCCCGAGGCAAGGGCCTCGCTCATGGTGCCCATGCTGACAGCCGTCGTGTGCACGGCCTCCTGCTGCTGCACCATCACCGCCTTCGGTTGCTGCTGCTCTGGGAATACGAGGCCGCGCCGCTTGCCGGCGGCGGCGGCGCCATTCGAGTCCGTGGCGTCGCTCGAGTCGTTGTTCCTGGCTTCATCGTTGACACCTGGCGTCTCTTCTGGGGCCGAGGAGAATCCAGCCGGACTGTCCTGCACGTGGGCCACGCCACTGGAAGAATCCTCGCTGCCCATTGTCCTCCCCAAATCGTCGACGCTGGGACTGAGCTCCAAAGCTTGTTGTTGACCCGATGGCTTGGACTTGCTCGAATTGAGCTTCTTCTTCTTCGAGTTTTGACTGGGATTCGTCGGCGGGTTCGAGCGTCTTCGCGGTGCCGGTTTGTTATTCAGATCCGGCGAGTTTTGCAGCTGCTCCGCGTACTCGTTCAGAATCGCGTAGATGCGCTGCGACAACTTCTCGTCCTCCTGAGGCTTCTGCTGGGGCTTGGCGACGGGCTTGCTGCTGGCACTACCACCACCATTGCCAGCTCCGCTGGCGTTGCCAGCTCCACCACTGCTACCACCACTGCTGCTACCACCGCTGCCGCCGCCGCAAGTGCTGGAAGTGTTGGTCGCGCTGCTCTTGACAGCCTTGGGAGCTGTTTTCTTGGAGGCTTTCGGCGACGGGGCCAGGCTGGCCTTCACAGCTGCGGAAGGCGTCGTTGCCGGGGCCGGCGTGATGCAGGGACTAGAAGAACTTTGCGACGTGGCGCTCAAAGCCGGTGAAGCAGAAGGCTGGCAGTATCCGGCGGTGACCACAACTACCGGAGTAGAATTTGTGATTTTTGGAGCATTCGGGTTCGAAAAAGCCGCGAGGGAAACTTTTGACGAAAACATTTGTTGACCATCGCCCGATTGCTGCTGCAGGGCGTTGCTGCTGTTGGAGAACTGAGCGCCGCTGCCCGAGGACTGCGAAAGCAGTCCTGCGCTTTGCTGCTGAAACTTGGCCGAGTTTTGGGCTGTTTGAGTTTGGGCCGAGCAAGTCGTCGTGGCAATTGTCTGGTGTTGCTGGGGTTGGTTTTTCGTCTCAATCACCTGCTCCAGCACGGACTCAAACTCGGCAAGCTGTTCGAGAGTCGCCTGATTCGTCTGAACCTTGATAGGCGAGTTGATCAAACTCTCCGCCCGGACCGTTTGCTGCTGCGGTGACTGCTGAGGCGTCGGTGGTGCCTGCTGCTGCTGCTGTATCCTCGGCGTCGTCAGCACAGCGAGGTTCTGTGACCTGACCTGTATTCCCGATTGTACCGCATTCAATTTGGAATTGTCATGCGAGATGGCGGGAATGATGTTGTGCTGATTTGGGTTCGTCGTGGGTAACGTGACGGGAATCTTGTGCGTAAAAATGACACTGGGAGTTGCAATGACACTGGGAGTTGCGTTGGCCCTCGAATGAACGTGAAGTTGCGCAATGCTCACATTGGGACTGTTGTTGCTGGCTGCCGAGTTGAGTATGAACCTTGTACTGGAAACGCGGATATTTGGAATGTTTGCAATGATGGCACTGTTTTGCTGCTGCTGCTGAGTGCTCGGCACGGATGTCTGCACAGCCTTGGACAAATTTACAGTTTTTGGAACGCTGTCCGTGCTCGACGTTGTCGCGGTGGTCGTAGGGTAGATTGTTTTTCCAAAAGCCTGCTGGAATTTCGGCAGACCCGTGTTTTGCCCACTTTGGGCTTTGTTGGCCACTGCCAGCCTGTCGAAAGTAGTCCTGGAGACTTGTTGTTGTTGTTGTTGTTGTTGTTGTTGCTGCTGCTGCTGCTGCTGACGAGGGAAACTTTCGTCGTTGTGCAACGCGAGCACATTGCTGCGATGGCTCGATATGGAGTTGGGGTTGATGGGGTAGACGACTTGGATCTGTTCGGCGTTGACGGGGTTGAGCGAGGTAGTAGCTGCGGTCGTCGAAGAGGGCGAGGGAGACTTTTTCGGCGACTGACTTTGGCTGCCCTGACTGTCGGGGGCGTTGGTAGAGTCCGCGGGCGAGGCGTCCAGGGGTTGATGGTTCGTCTCCTCGTTGACGTCGTGCAAGGACGAGGGTCTCGGCGGGGGCGTCTGACCCGCGGGACTCATGCCGACGCCACTGTCGTGGCCAATCGACATTGGCGTTCCGGGAAACTGTATGTTGCCGGCCTGATTGGAGGTTCGATTTCTCGGGGGAGTGTGGCCACTGTTACCCGAGCCGGAGTTGGGGCTCTGAGGAACGTTTCTCGGAAGCTGAACGACGTTGACTGTTGGCTGGAGTCGAGGCGGTACCATCATGTCCAGAGAATTCATGCCCGGCACTTGCTTTACCAAAATATCCGAGTCGATGGCAACTTTTTCCAGTCTTTTAAATTCGCCCTTGCGCGATTTCGATTTCGATGGCGATTTTCGATTTTGCGGCCGGCCGCCGCCTTTGATAACTTGAAGGTCGATCGATTGGCCACCCTTTTTGTACTGGGGCATATTTTTTTTCTTCTTCGACTGCAATATTTCAATGTCGCTCGTGCGAGTCAAGACGATTTTTGGATTGAGATCGAGCGTACTCAGTAACGGGGCAAACTTGGCGGGCTGACTCGACGTCTCGGGCAGATTATTGTTCTCCTTTTTCGGCGACTTCTTTTTGCTGCTCCTAAACATGCGCAGTTGTTTCGTAACGGTCGGGTTACTACGTTTCTCGGTTATGAGAAGCGGCGCCGCGGCGGTATTATAATCGGAGACCTTTATTATCTCGCTCCTGTTGTCGTCCATATCGGCCGAAAAGAGAGTTATGAATTCTCCGTTGCTAACGTCGGAGCCACTCAACTCTTCCATGGGATTGGGCATTACATCACTGACGAGCATGCGGTAGGAACCATTCAGCATGGAGTAAGGAGTTTCCACCTTGAGGATCTTTTTCTGCCTGCTTCCGCGATTTTTTGACACTGGATTTTTTGGTTTCTGCAAGTTCCTTCGATAACCGTCACTTCCCAAACTGTCGGTTTGACTGTCCTGAGTGTTGTTGTCACTTTCGGACACAGACTTGTTGCACTTGATGAAACACTTGGAGTTATTTTGCTCGTGAGGGCTGTCGTCGTAATCGCTTTCCGAAGACACCAGCCTGTGGACCTGACGTCGCCTCGGCCTTGGATGACGCACCTGAACACCACTACTGCTGCCGGAATCGGTACTGTCGTCCAAGCTCTGGCGCACCGAGGACCTTTTGAAATTCCCGGCCGGTTGAAAGCTCCCAAACTCGCCTGAATCATTGGACGACGAATCCAACAAATGCTCGTAACCTTTCTCGATCCCCAAAAACTTACTCGGCGGGGGATCATCCTCGGTCTTTTCGACCGTGGGCCAGCATCCGTAATCGATTTTGAGGTACTTGAGCTCTTTGATCTTGGCGCGCATACCCTGCGCGTCCTTGAGGTAACTCTCACACAGCCCGCTCAGTTCTTTCCAATCCAGAGTCCAATCGAGAACGTTGTAGCGCTGACTGCTCCAAACAGTCGCCAAGTCGTTACACAGCTGTTCCGTGAGTCCGAGTTTCTTGTAATCAAATTCGTGGCTCGGCGCCGCCACGGCAGCGCTGCTACTCTTGTTGTTGTGGTTTTTCGAGGCGCCGTTCACCAGCATCAGCGTCTTGAGAGCGTTCTCCGATTCCTTATCTTCGGCACAGTCGAAGCACAGTTCGTCCGGTATCGGGTGTTGATTGCACTTCGGCCTCGTCTCTGCATTGTTCGTTGTCGGCAAGGACAAAAGGTTCTTGAGCAGCTGATTCGTGGCCTGGTAACTCTTATTCGCCTTTCCTTTGCATTCCAAGCCTGCGATTTTTGCGCTCGACAAGGACGTGACTAGCGGTCTCGAGAGTGGCTCGACTTGATCTTTGGTTTCAGCTTTTTTCAGTCTACGCTCGCCACTATCATCATCGTCATCGCTCTCAACCTTGATGACTTTCCCACAGGCGATTGCAATATCACATATTCTGTCGTAAATGGCACGAGTAGGGTGCAAACTAAATGCCGTCAGCACGTATTCCTTGGCTATGCTGACATCGTCGCCCAGCAGGTCGGCCAGTTTCAGAAATTGTTCACTCAGGTGCTTCTCCATTTCCGACACTTTCTCCTTCTCTTTCTCCCCCTTGTTCTTTTGCGATTCGAGCTCGTTCATGTCCGTCGTCAGCGCCCTGATGTACATCTCGACCAAAATGGGCAAAATGGGTTTTGTGTTTTGCCCGAACTATGGAAAAAAAGTTTCAGCGTTAAAAGAGGATAATTCGAGTATTTTTTATTTTTCATATATTATTGGTCTATATTCTGTATATTTTCATTCTATTTTCATATTTATTATATCATTATATTTCATTATTTTGAAGGCTTTTTCGTTCTTTATGTTTATAACGAAGATTTGACACTTACGTATTGCGCGAGTACATCACAGAATATGTATATGTGTTGAGCACTCTCGGCGGGCTCAATCAATTTTCTAATCATTTCAGGTAACGGGGCTTCTTCGTGGTCTTTCGACTTCAAATGCAACTTGGCCCAAGTATTCAAAATTTGTTCTAACATGCCCGGACTCATTTCCGAGATGGGGCAAATCATGCTGGCCATGACAAGGTATTGCGCTGCCAATGCAGCTGCTTCCGCGGCGCTTTTCCAAATACGCGCGGGGCCATACTGCGCCGATTTCAAGCCGCTTAACCTTTGCACCAACTCGAGCTGATCCCCAAAGTCCATTAACTTTAACTGCAATAGAAACAACAACTTGTAAATTCACCATTCCGTCAATTAATTTAAAATATATATTTCATGATTTATATGTATTACAAAACTCACATTAATATGAATAACCATTTTTCTCATCATGCTCATCCTCAAAATATTACATAAATTTCATCAACGTTTTATCAGACTCAATTAACACAAGATTTTTTGGCAAATAGATTTTTCAAATTATAAATGTTCAATTTTTGTCAATATAGATTGCAATTTTCATTCGATTCAATTGCCAGTTGGTTAAAAAAAAAGAATGTTTGAAATTCATCCATTCTATAATTCTTCAAGATTTTGGACATCCTGTTTTTTCAAATGGATTCTGATTCAAATTTGCAATCTTGTACGAATTAAAAATTGAAAATTAGTTGGTCAATTTTCATCTTACTTGAGCGAATATATCTTGCTGACATCGGAGTTTGAATAAAAGTACGATATAAACATCGATCATGTACTGGATGTGGCTAATATCGGAGACCGAGCGCAGTCGGTCACTTCTCCTCAGCGACCTCATGCAAACGGCGGCAAGTTTCACCGCCAAGTCCTCGCATCGCTCTTCGCAGAGCACTTTCAGCCTCATCATCAGCAGCTCGCTTTTTTCCGAGCAACAAAATTCTGAAAGACATAAATATTGGGATTCAATAAAACTTCTTCCACTCGACTAGATTCACTACACTGAGAAAAATGTCTGTCAGTTTCGTTACATCCAACTGAATTTTCTGTTGGATTGGTTATGATTAAAATTCTCAGTCTGGCTAACGGATATTTCAATTGCTCCTACTGAACAACAAAATTGAAGCCGTTAAATGAACTATTTTATTTATTGCCTTTATTTATTGCCTCTATAATAAATTTCTATTAGAACAAGTGTCAGTTCCAGTCAACACAACTGAAAATTTTCAGTGATAACACCCTCTCAACTAAGTTGTTCAGTTGGGCTAGTTCCAACTCAGATTTTCAGTTAGACTGATACAATTTTTCAGTGGTAATGTATGTTGCCAACGGAATTTTTTAGTTGGAACCAATGAAACAAGCACGCAGCCAGGGAGGGGACTGAAGCCCCCTCTGAAATTCTGGAAAATTTGAAAAATCTAGCACATTACAGAAAAGTATATTCTGAAAAAAAAAAAAAGTAAAACAATAATGATTTTCACAAGTGTCAAAGTTTTCGAGAAACTAGACAATTTTAAACATTTTCAGCATTTCCAGATTTTTAACAATTTTGGGAATTTTCAGAGTTTGGAGTATTTTGAGAATTTTACAAGTTTTTGAAAGTTTAAAAATATTCGAAATTTCAACAATTTTGACAATTTTCACGTTTTAAAAAAGTTTCAAAAATTCTGGAAATTTACAATATTTTCATAATTCTTGAAGTAACGAGAATTCGACCAATTTCTGACATTTCGAGAAACTTAATAATTTGGAATATTTTCAAAATCTCAAGATTTTTGACAATTTCGAGAATTTTAAAAGTTTGGAGTATTTTGAGGATTTTTGAAGTTATTGGAATTTTGAAAATTTCGGAATGTCAAAATTTGAGTAAATTTCATAGATTTGTAAATGTTTCAAGAATTCTGTAAATTCACAATATTAACATATTTCTTGAAATTACGAAAATTTTACGAATTCTTCACACTTTGAGATACTTGATAATTCGTAACATTTCAAGATTTTCAACAATTGAGAGAATTTCAGTATTTTGACAATTTTCATAATTGTAAAAATTTTAGAAATTTCAGATATTCAATAAAGTTTCGAAAATCTTGAGAATTAAGGCAGTTTTCAGAATTCTTAAAATGTTCAAAATTTTACAAGTTTCTGAAATTTCGGTAAACTTTTGTTTAGTTGTCACATTTTCAATATATTTCAAGACTTTCGACTATTTTGATACATTTCAAAGTCTAGAGGATTTTGAAAATTTCAGAGATTTCAAAAACACTTACAAACGTTCTGAAAATTCAGGAATTTTTTATAATTCTCTAATAAAACTTTACTTTTTAAATTTGTTGAATTAATTTTGGGTGAAAATCGTCTTAGGCCGGCCTCCCGTCCTGCCCCCCCCGCCTCCGCCGCCCCCCCCCCCCCCCCCCACGCGCGGTGACGGGTCCGTTC
>JAPYZK010001002.1:0-21692 GCA_030522785.1 Platygaster equestris | reverse complement strand
GAAGCCTGGAAAGTCATTAATGCTTTGTCGTTTTTGGGTTTAGGTCCCTCGAGGTTTCTACCTGATGGTGTTTCTACCCGTCTTATCGCTCTCTCGATCGAGCGTAATGTTTACTCAAGACCTCCGAGACGAACACTCGATCGAGATCCAGCTGTATTACTATATTCAGAAACGGTAAAAATGTTGACCATGTTAGTAGTGAAATTTTTACCGATTTCATACTCAGATTTATTCTGCTCGCAAAATAAGTCTTTACTATTCGAAATAGTGAAAATTTGATGAATTCGATCCGAGAGAGTCGGTCGCGGTCGTTTTTCCGCGACGCCGTGCCGAGAATAGAACGCACTGGGTTACCCAGACTTGCGACGACGACGTCGACGAAGAGGACGACGACGAGCGCGTCGGGCTTAGAAAAGCAGCCACGCGGAAATTCGAACGCGAATAATTAAGCCGCTAGACTACTCGGGCGACGGGCGCGTTCTATAGAGTGCGATGTGCATGCACTCGCTCGCCGATCGCGGAGCCAAAGCATTGTGCGCATTGCCTGTGCAGTGTGCATGTGCGCCCTGCAAGAAACGCCACTGCTGGGCTGGTGCATTGACCGCGCTTGACCACACGTCATCAAATGAGTGACGTCACGGGTAGTCTCTACGTCACGCTTGGCTAGGAAGACGATGCCACGCGATTCCGCGAGTCCTTTCGATTCGGCTCTCTCCCCGTGTAATGCCCTTCTCGTATTCTTTACTCGCAATTATTCGTACCTCGCTCCCTTATCAAATCACTCCGTCGGAAATGAACGATCGCAGATTATATCGCGCACTTGTAATCAGTGGCTGATCTAGGATTCAATCATGGGGGGGGGGGGGCTTTGGTTTTTTGACTACATTTTTAAAGAAGCGAATAAAGATTATTCATTTGTATAATATGAGTAAGACTTCATTCACAGATTTAGACTCACTTTACAATTCAGAGTTAGAGAGTTTTGTTATGTCGAAATTAAAATTTTTCAATTTGGCTTCAATTAATTCATTGATTTAATGCAATCTAATACGAGACGGGCGAAATTTTCAAATTATAATTCCAAAAAACATGTATTTTTTGAATTTTTAAAGTTTTACACATTTTCAAAGTTTGAAAATTTTGCAGTTTCGAAGTTTAGAAATCTGGAAATATGAAACAATATTTTTCGATTGAAAAGCTTTATTACGATCTCGTAGTCATGTAAGTTGTAAATAATTGTGATATCATTGCAAGCGAATTTTTTTTTTTTGTTTCATTATCAATCTTGTGCAGAGAACTTTTAAATGTTCGGTACTGAATAAATATTATTCTTTTGTCTATTTGGACAGTTCAGAGTTTAATTTTTTTTACTCAATGGTGATGGGATTGTGAGTTTGGAAAATTTCGAGAACCAGTGATTTAAAAGTATTCTGGAATTTTGTTGATCATGGACTGTAGGTCGGCGATGGTGTACGCAGGTTCTTAGTTTCTTTCCGCTTCAGAATTTTTTCCTTATCGGTATTTTGTTTCTGGCGAAGAGTACGACAAGGTAGGTAAATTTTAAAGGTCATTCATCTACATTTGCGTTACAATACGTATCAAAATTTGCAACTTTTTCGAGTCTTAACTTTGAAATTTCATTATATTTAAATTTTCGGTACTTTATGTTGGATAGTGTCAAGTTTAGATAACTCAAACAAGGTTGTCAACTCTCGAAGTCCGAAATTCTTTTTGAAAATTCAAAGTTTCGGAACTCCAATGCATACATTGTAGAAACTTCCAAAACTTGAGAATTCCATAATCCTCTGAAACTTGATTATTTTATAATTATTTGTGCAAAATTTTTGAATTTATTTCATTTCTTGTAAACTTCACCAGTGTCTAAAACTGCAAAATCCCAAAACATCTAAACATCTAAATATTCTAAGATGCTTGCATGGAAACTTCAAAAATGATGAAAATTGTTATTATTCAAATTAATTCGAAAATTCCAACTTTTCTGGACTTTGCAATCTTTCAAAATTCAGGGAATTTTCGAAAGTTGAATATTGCAGAAATCAACGTGTTCCAAAATGCACTATTTTTCAAAATACTCCAAAACTTTGACAATTCTTTCCAATTTCCAAAATCTCTAAAACTTCAAAGTTTCCAACATCTGTAAAACTTCGATACATCCAAAAATTTGTAAGCTTCTAAGTTATAAAAAACTTGTAAATTTGAGTGTTTGTTGTTTCACTGGTTTCGTATTTATAAATAGATAATTCTGATGCAGAAATATTTATTTAAATTTGAAAATTAACAATTTGAAAATATTGAGCTTCAAACATTTCCGTAACATTTAAAACTTCATAATTTTTAATAACTTAAAAATTCCACTACCTACTTCGAAAAATTGCCAAAGTTTTAAAACTAGCAGGACATATAACACTAATAAATTAGCAACTTCTAAACTTATAAATTTAAACAATCCAAAAATCCCTAGAATTTTAAAGATTTTCCAATTTCCAAACTATAAATACTTCAGAACTTCATAAGTCTGTAAACGAGAATAAAACTTTAAGATTCTAAAATTTCGTAGAGAAATGTATGAAAATTTTGCATAGAAAAGGAAATTCACCTTCCTGATGAAAATCCTGGCTACGCCCTTGAACAAAACTTCCAAAATTACACAAAATAATCACCAACATACACAAGCAAAAATACAGAAACTATATAGCTATAATTATTGAATTCAAAAATTGCAGAATGTGAAAATTCGAGAATTGTTATCCCAAAATTAATAAATTATACCTTTTTTCAGTCGAGCTTTTCTACACAATCCTTACACCACACGGACTTCAATCACCTCTCCTGGAAACTTTACCCAACGTCCCTTTTCCCGGAGCGTGTCACCTATGAAAAGTACCTTCTTCGACCTTGCAGATTTTCTGGAGGTTTCAAAGTGAGTCGAAATTCAGAAATATTAATTAAAAAATCTGTAATATTTATAAGTTTGAGGATGGAAATATTCAATCCAAATGTAGACTCCCTCGTCATTTGACTTTTAAAATAATAATATTGATAAGATTATATATATATATATATATATATATATATATATATATATATACACACACACAACATCCATAGCTGAAATTCAGTGATACATATAAACACAACTGAAGCCAAATTCAACAGTCAGTGGTTAAAACAAGCTAACAAACAATTTCCATAAGGTCTTCATTCTCCAAAAGTCTAATATGGAAACTGTCACATAGCTGATTTTTACCGTTGAAAATTTCGTTACTCAAGTTCGATCTCGAAATACACTCTCTCCAACTATACCCTAGCCAGCTGGGAGCGACGAGATTTCGACGCCAAAACGTCTCCAAATGGCGACGTTTAGGCGACGCGAGAGGCGACGTTTGAGTCAGTAGAATAATTAAAAAATCAATTTCAGAATGTTTTTCAAACAAAATGAATTGAATTTGCATTCAGAACAAACTTGATATGCTTAAAAAATCTTCGATAATTTTAGTTTTAATCGTTGTTTGCAAAAATGGCAAAATTTTAGTTCTACAATATAAAAACTCTGAGTTTTTCAGAAATTTTTGAAATTGGAAGTTTTGTATAAATTTAAAAGTATCGGGTTTTTAACAAATTGAAAATGTTGGAGTTTTTTCAGAAATTTTAAAAATTGTTAGATCTTAGAAACATTCGTAAATTTAAAGTTTTTTTTTTTTTTTTTTTATTTGGAAATTCGAAAATTCGTAGTTCTACAACGGATTCGAGAATTTCGAGGTTTTTCTGAAAATTTGTATATTTTGGGTTTTTCAAAAAATTTGACAGCATTTAGAGTTTTTTGAAAATTTCGAAAATTGTTAGTTTTTGGAAACAATCGAAAATTTAGATTTCTTTTTATCGTAAAAATTTGATGTTTTCGTCATAAATCAAAAAACGTTGACTTTTTTAGAAATTTGAGAATGTGAGTTCCTCAAAGAATTCAAGTTTTTTGAAAAGTTTGAAAATCTTCAACTTTTTGAAAAATGTACAATTTTGTGTCCTTTCAAAAATATGAAAATCCTAAGTTTTTCGAAAGATTTTAAAATTGTATATTCTTATTTCAATTTCGAAATTGTAATTTTTTTGAAGCATTAAAAAATTTTGAATTCTTATAAAACTACATGAATGATAAATTTTCATAGAATTGATTGATTTCGAAATTGTTCAAAAATTCCGAAAATTTTGAATTCTCAGGAAATTACATGAATTATGAATTTGTTGAAATTTATTTTCGAAATTTTTCGAAAATTGCAAATATTCAGAGTTCCTCGAAAATTTTCAAAAATTCAAATTTTTACAAAGATTTGAAAAGTTGAAAATTGTATTGAAAAATTCCAAATTTCGATTTGTCTGAGAAATTTTTCGTCGCCCCAAAAAGATTAACGAGAAAACGTCGCCCTCAACTGGCTAGGGATACTCTAAACGCTCTAAACATAATTGCAGCATTTTCGCGCATTCAATAGTTAATTATATAAGTGCATTGTTTTTGCGACTGATCATTGCCGATGTCTCGAACGTGCATCAGGGTCGATAAGATAAGCGCGCTTTAAAATGCAATCAATCGAAGCGAACGATGCTTTCCTTCCGATATGCCGCGGATCGCGCGAGGAATATGTTTCCGCTGGTTGTTGTACGCCCCTGAGACCCGGTGTATATAGGACTATTTAAGCGATTGCATCGGAGTGCAGCGAGAAAGTCCCGGCAACTTTCTCCGGTGACTTTACTTTGCACCACGGGTCACCAGGTACGGGCATTAAGAGCGTGTTCCCGTATACTCGTATTCTCGCACATATACAATTGCGCGGGGTGAACTTCGCGATATGCATCAGCTCGCGAAGAAAATTCTTGCCGAGGAGCAGCCAGTTTTGGCCGTTTCGGAATCGACGAATCCGAAAGAGAATTCGCGATCGAGGCGAGATAACGATGCCGCGCGAATCGCTTAATCCGCCCAGGAGCTCGTAATGCGAATGTTGGAATTTATTTTCACTTCGAATAGACTCGTTTGGCGCGATTTATGTGGTTGTTTTGGTGATAGCTCTTGATCAATCATAAGAACAACTGATCAATCGAAATCTCTGATTGATTGGTTCATCAGAAAGATGATTAATCGATTATTTAATATATTTTTAGTTACATTTATGCATTTCATACAATTTATATTATTTTCGAATTCATCTACTTACGATTTCTTTAATGTGCCTATAGATAATGATTTCGTTGTATCGTTTTTCAGTTTTTAATCATTAAAATTTTTTTAAAGTAGAAAATATTCGAACGAGAATTCCCTAGTGATTCTAGTTTTAAAAAAAATTTTTTATAAGGCCGGTTTTATAAAAGTTTTATAAAATTTGCATTTTTGATCAAGTGGTTTTATAAAAGATTCATGGAAAAAAATTTTTTTATAAAAATTTCTTTTAAACATTTTTCAAAATATGCATAAATTTTTATAACCTTTTTTGGATCATTTTGCTAATGGATAGACAGACCATTTTTCATCAGTTTATGAAGCTCTAGCTCAAATTTCGTTTCGAAATAAATTTAAAAATTTTTTGGAGGCAGCGGGATTTGTACTTGCGACCTTTGCATCAGAAATCCGATAGTCAACTTTCTTGTCCATCAAATCTATGTCAAGTTGGATGCTTCTTTTCAATTTGAGTTGAAGAATTTTCAAACCCTATGAAATCATATGTTTCTACATTTTATGATTTCTAAAAAACGTTACGAACATGAGTGTCTATTCCCTTGTGTAATAAAAACGTATCAAATATTACTATAAGAGAAATTCCTTATATCAGGAAAGTTTTTTTCATAAAAATATGAAACTTTCCACAAAAATCACGAAGTTTTTATAAAAATAAAGGTTGTATAAGAAAATTTAAAGGTGTTCAATTGTTTTAATGAAAATAGATGAATCGTATGAAAATTCTGACAGATTAAAAAAAAATTTTTTTCATAGAGTTTTTATAAAACCACTTCATAAAAATCGAAAATTTGATATATTTTCCATAAAATCGACCTTATAAAAAAACGAATTTCTATAAATAATTCACTGATTTTATAAAAATGTAGCCTGTTTTTATAAAAACTACAATCACTATTGAACTGGAGAAAAAATACATTTTTAACCGTCATCCGCACAAATTTAAGCAATGTTACATTTACACGTAACAATGCATGAAGGTAAAGCCAACTTTAAAAATTACGTAACACACTCATGTTGAGAATAAAATCACTGGAACAAGAGCACCGGCTCTCGCTCGAAAAAATTACCCATTCAAATCGCGCAACTCCTCGTTCTGACAATTACTCCGTAATTGTATCGCTCAAATGAACGTACCCAATTAGTCGACTTATCGCTCTCGCGCATCCGCGAATGCCTTTGACATTGATAACGTTGAAAAATAGCTACTGAGATGTCACATAGACGAAAATTTACAGCCGTTCGAATTCAAATGGTTTTCATTGAAAGAAAGGTCGCCCATAGCGATCGAGCTACGATTTCTCTCGGCGTTCGAGCGCAAGTCGCTTTTATACGCATTGTGCAGGCGATATTTTTTAACGTGATTTGCACTTGCGAATTTTCACGTGTCTGGACGAAAAAAATGAGAGAAGAACGTGGATGTTTGATCGAAAGCGCGAGGCCTTTGAAGCGGTTAATTCGGCCGCAAGGTTTCAAGAATAAATTGAGACGGACTGATTATCCTTCGTTCATCAATTTTGTGAGGGTGGATTTCTTTTTTTGAGAAGCGTGATTTTGTATTCTAATAGCGGTATTTTGACAGAGAATTTTTTTTTTTTTTAATGTCAAACGTGGGTTTAAATGGCTGGAAGATTTCATTTTCTAATACGGTCGACCTCATAAAAATCTTATAATATTCCAAATTCTTATAAGGTTAACATTATAAAACCCTTACAAGAAAAAAAAATTCGTATGAAAATTTAATTTTCAGCAAGTGGAATCTTATTGATGTAGAGATCGAAAATCTCACAAGAATTCTGAAATTCTTACACGACTCAAAGTTACTTGAAAAAAACGTGAAAAAATGACTTAAGGAAAGTAGTATCTCTCTGATAAAAATTGATCTATACGATCATATACGACATCCGCGTATAATCGTTATAATATACGATGATTTTCAGTCATACACGATCGTACATGATTCTCGTTTTTTTGCAATGACAGCTCATGATTTTTGCTGCCGGTGTTTTGGCGTACGTTAAAAAATGATGCCTCTCAATTTGGACCACTATCACTCGTTTCACCCTTTTTTCGAAATGCAAATCAATTTTTCCTGTTCCTAAATTTGGACATGCTCTTACTTAATGCCCTGCATAAATATTATTTCGGAACGTTTCGCAAAGAAAGCCTGCTTCTTGAATCTTGGAGAGAGATAAACAGCTATTGCATGTATGAAGTCATAAAGTTAGTGGCCAATAAAAAGGCTCGGTAGCAAAAGTCGTTTGTTGTCATCGGTCCCCGACGGGTTCCCTTTGTAAATGTGTCACGGTTGCCCGAGGCCTTGATCGCGCCTCATGGGCCCTGGCTGTGGCAAACTTCTCCGTGCGCGAAATATGAAGAACGAACCAGTTTGCTGTTTTCGTGGATGAATTGAGACAACATCGAAGAATACTCGAAATGTCAAAGGAAAACGTATGTGAAGTTTCGAACGTTAGAAAAAAAAGGAAAAATCAAAAAATTTGAAATATGGAATTTTAGCCAAAAAAGTGATTATATTGAGTTGTATAACTATTTATTCAACGCTCGCGAGAACTATGTAATTTCGTGGCCCTGCTGAGAGTGGACGAAATAATGTATTACCTGATTGTTAACGTGTGGCATGCGAGTGATGAACTCGTTCGCCCACTAGTGGGCGAATAAGCTGTTCGCCCACGCTCACCTTAACGACCTATAGCTATTTACTCATTCACGCTCAGTTTAGCGACCGTTTACGCACGGATAATGGAAACAAGATGGCGGACAAGCAACTCGACATATATCGAAACGTCAAACTTCCCAACTCTAACCTCAAAATTGCAAAACTGTGTATTGACGCAAAATGTTGTTGTTGTTTACGAAAGTGTCGAATACAGTCATAATCAATTCCTATAAAAATCAAAGCAACGAAAGGGATGAATAAAAGGGTTGTTGAATAAAATATTGTGTGCGACTAGTGGGAGAAAGAGGAGATTCCTCGAGCGTGGAGATCGCCTCACGAGCGTAGCGGGTGTGGCAACACGCAGTGGAATCTCCTCTTTCTCCCACTAGTCGCACAATATACTATTTGAACTTCAAGTGAATGATCGGAAGTTGTGGAAAACAACCCCCTAGTAATCTGCTAACGGTTGAACAGTTTTCAGACCAGATTTTTTTTTTTCTCGATAAAATACCAGAATACCGCTGAAACTGATGAATCTGAGAGAATTTTTTCAATGTCCAATCGAGATTGACGATAACCTTCGATATTCTAGATAAACTATCGCAAATGTTATGAAAATTCCAATCGTGAGTCCACACGCGGTCAAACGGAATATAATCCTAGAGTCACTAGAGTCACAAGAGGCACGCGTCCGGGTGACACTAGCGATAAT
This sequence comes from Platygaster equestris, assembly GCA_030522785.1. NCBI lineage: Eukaryota > Metazoa > Arthropoda > Insecta > Hymenoptera > Platygastridae > Platygaster > Platygaster equestris. The sequence goes on along the minus strand of JAPYZK010001002.1, from coordinate 13,061 downwards.
CCATGGAATATTAATTGATATTGATGGAGTTAGAGCTAAAATGGATGATATGCTAACGGTTTCACAGTTTTCTGACCAGATTATGTTGTTTTTTTCGTTAAAATACCAGAATACCACTGAAACTGATGAATCTAACAGAATTTTTTTTCTACACTCGAAACTGACGATAACCTTCGATATTCTCGATAATATTATTGAAAACGTTATGAAAATTCCAATCGTGAGTCCACAGACGCGGTCAAACGGAATATAATCCTAGAGTCACTAGAGTCATAAAAGTCACGCGTCCGCGTGACCCTAGGGCTAATTAATGGAATATCGAAATATTGCTTAAGAATAATAAAATACATACCCAATAATAATACTTTTAATATAAACATTCGCATTTCTTGTTTCTCTATGGCGAAAGGCCAAAGCGGGTTTTTTTAGACAACTTCCGACAACTCGACAGTGTTGAGTTATCTCCTCGGCATCGTTTATTGTAATTTCAACAACTATATACACGATTTATTGTTAGTAAGTAAGAGGTAAATATAAAAAAGTACATATTTCTAGTTTTTTTATAACTAAGGGTTCGAGCGGGTCTTTTTCCGACAACCTCCGACAACTTAGTATTGTTGATTTATCTTTCTAGCATTGTTTATCATAATTTGACAACTATTTACACTATCATTTGTTAATAAAAAAGAGGTCAATCCAAAAAAGTGCGTATGTTTGTTTCTACTGAGGGTTGTAGGAGGTATTTTTCCGACAACTTCTGACAACTCGATTTTGTTTATTCATCTTCCTGGCATTGTCTATCATAATTTTAACAACTAAAGACACTCTTATTTGTTAATAAATCAGGGCTAAATAAAAATAGTACGTTTTTCTCGTCTTCCTTAGACCGAGGGTTGAAGGGGGTTGTTTTTCGACAAATTCTTTATTTATATTTAGGCCATTTTTAGTTATCATTTAAACAACAATAGACTCCATTTATCGTTGAAAAACATGAAAAATGCGCATTTCCCGTTTTTCTATGACTACGGTTTGGAGGGGGTTGTTTTCCGATAACTTCCAACAACTCGAAATTGTTGAGTGTTCGTACTATGCCGAAAAGATAATTCGTCATTGTAAATTGATTTTCTAACAACTATATATACATTATTATCACTTGATAAATTCGAGTAAAATCAGAAATAAGTCGTATTTCTTTTTTTTCCGATCAAGGGTTGGATGGGGTTGTTTTCTTCCAACTCCCAATCATTCATTCGTGTTTAAAATAGTTATACAAATCTGTATAGTTACTAGTCTGGCTAAAATTTTTCGATTTTTCGTTTTTTCAAACGTTTGAACCTTCACAACATAAGAAAAAAGGTTGGGAATAATAAAAAAAATTTTTAGTTGAGTTGCAATAGTTTCGAGTCGAGATATCAGGAATTTATTCTCACTTTGTTGTAAACAAATTGATAGTAAAACTTCTGAAAGAAGTAAAGTCGGAAAGTTTGGAAAATTTCAGTAAAATTCAACGAACAATTCTGCTCAACACGTGCTCAAACAGAATATGGATGAAAGTTCGAAAATCAGTATTATTGGGTAAAAATTCGATGAAATCTTCTGTGAGAATGTTCCTGGTTATCAATTAGAAATAACCAAGTAGTTAGCAATCTTTTTACTACTCTTTCGCGGTTTTAATGGTGAAAGTACAATAGTGCATTGACCGTACATTCAATGTTAAAACTTTGCAGCACAGTCTCCTATTGCACGTCCAGTACATAGTTTCAAACTCCAAAAAGTGGCATTTTTCAAATATTTGGGCCATTTTTTCTTTAAATCATCACAGTTTTTCATGAAGGTAAAATTCTTTCATTTTCTCCCAACGTTTTGGAATTCATCATCACGAGAATCCAAAATTCCCAATGTCTCCTATTTTTATTTCAAACGTGTTCCACTTTGCGGATTTCTAAATTCAGAATCTGAAGTGATATTCAGTAGCGTATAAGAAAAGGAAAAGTAATTCGTTAGAGTTTTGGAATTCGTAACAGAGTCCTATTTTCGAAACAATCCAGTTATTCTCAATTTTCGTGGCGAATCGCAGAGATATACGCGTGGAAGATGGCATATCAGTAAGTTTGATCCGATTCGCGGGCTGTCATGGATGACGGTAGATTCGCGACTTTCTAACGAAAGTGCAAGTCTTTCTTGAGCCAGCTCCGCGTAACCATCAGTCTGCCAGCCGATCGCACGCCTTTTTCCGCAGTTTCCCGACACGATATACGCGTGCATCACATGTATTCTCGACACTTCCGCTCTTGTTTCACGCGCGTTTACCGTCCGTGCGTTTGGTTTACGCGTCGCAACTATTAATTTTCTTTTTACGTTATGTTATTATGCAATCCGCTTTTTCTTTATCATTTTTGTCATTCCAGCTGAATGAAAACAAGATATGAAGTGACGTTGAAAATGTTAAGAAAGTAAAGGACAATATATACTCGTATGGGTTGGGGGGGGGGGGGGGGGAGATTTAATGAAAGAAATCATCAATTTAATGGAGGTTCTCTACATAGAATGAAAAAGGTTGAATATTATTTTTGAAATGGTTAATTATGTTTGATAGAGCTTTTGTGAGATACCTGAGCCATGAATCTCAATTATACTCATAATATGTACTATTAAGGGATTAATTCTCCTCAGTTAGTGGCGGATATAGGATTATAGGCGGATATAGGGGGGGGGGGGGCTTTGGTTTCTCGACTAAATTTGAAAAAAAAGTGGATAAGGATTATTCATTAGTATAATACGAGTAAGTCTTCATTTATAGATTTAGACTAAATTTACAATTCAGAGTTAGAGTTTTTGTTATGTCGAAATTAAAATTTTTCAATTTGGCTTCAATGTATTATTTGGTTCAATTGAACCTAATACAAGATTGACGAAATTTTTGAATTATAATTCCAAAAAACATGCATTTTTGGAATTTGTAAAGTTTTAGACATCTTCAAAGTTTGCAAGAAAATTTTGCAGGTTCGAAGTTTAAAGGTCTGTAAATATGAAACAATATTTTTAGATTGAAAAGTTTTATAGAAACTTTTTGAGTTCGTGATGAACTGCGGAAATTTTTAAAACAGAATTTCCTATTTTTTAAGGTGAAAAATTTTATAGTTTGATATCATTTAAGTGTATATTTCCTTATTTTAGTATTTCAATAAATGGGTTCCAGTTTTGCGATGTATAAACTTACCGGTTTTTCAGTTTTTGTGTATTGTAATTATATTTGAAAGAAGAAGGTTTGAAAAATTACACTTTCGAATTTCAGAATTTGTACCTATAATCCAGAATCTCCGAAATTCCAAGTTTTTGATTTTAGACTATTAATTTCTGAAATTTTAAGATCCAGAGAATTTAAGTGATTTTGTTTGCGAAATTCAAAAGATGTGAACTTCAAAATAACTTGCTAGGAAAGAGTTATTTCGCTTTATTTGGAGTTTGAATTTAGGAATGAAGATAATTTAGAATCTCGATGAATCTAATATTTTGTTATAACATTTGATGGATAATTATAATTTATTCGAATTTCGAAAATGTTAAGATAAAACATTTTCAAGTTGGAAAACTTTTCGATATGTTTTCAAAGATTAGAAAATCCGGTAAAAATGAAGTTTGAAAATTATATCGTAATTTTGACGATCCATATTCCCGAAAATTCTAGATTCAAATGTTTGTATCTTTGAATCCAAACATTTCAAGATTGAACAAACTGAATATTTTCAAACTTTAAAACACTTTTCTAAAAACAGAAAACAGTGGAATTTTGAATAATTTAAAATTTATTATTTCGAGAATTCCAAATCCCCAAAATTTCATTTTACATGTGAAATGTAAGAATTTTGATTTTGGAAGTATAAAGTATAAACAAACTTTACATTCGGCAACTTTCAAATATTTTTGCGAACTCCGAATTTATGATTTGTGATTTTAGAATTCGAAACCTTGAAAATTCCATTTCTTAAAGTTCGAGATTTACCTCCGAAATTTTCAATATCAAACGACTTTTTTTATTCGGAAACTCTTGAATTCATCATATATATTTCACTATACTGAAACAATAAAATCTCAAAATCGCATAATTGAAGATCGCCAACTTCGAGAATTCAAAGTCCGAAAAATTCCATTTTTCATTGAAATACACTCCTGGTTGTCTTAGAAATTTATATTTTAGATTAAATTTATCTTTCTGCAATCAAAATTGGTTATGGATTTGATGAATTCGTTGGGGATTCGATAAATTATTTCCTCTGGTGGAATATTTGTGCCGCACGCGCGTGGCATTCGCGACCCGTCAACCAAAGTTCGCGAAGTGTCCATGAATGGAGCATGAGGTTCTCCATGATCGAGGGTCAGAGCCACGCGTTTTTTCGTCCTCTCTTTTCACGGCGCGCTTCGGAATACTAGGCGAAGGGTACAGCGCCGAGATCGAACTTGACTATGAAAGTCAGTCGCGCGAGAGCAAGCGGCCACCCAAACAATTGCGAAAGACCTGAGAAAACGTCTATGCTATTAAATCCGCGTTCGTGAGACGACGCTGATCACGACGTCGCCTTTTTTCACTGTCGCGAAAAGAAATGCCCCGTTAATCATATTTCTGCTCTAGTACTTTTAAGGAAAGTCTGCGTACTTTCACTGATACTCGTTACGCAACATTTTTCGATTAGTACTTACTCGGGGTGTCTAATTGATGCTTGAAAAAAAATTTTCCGGATTTTCTCGGTCTTATTTATTTGCTTATTCGATGGTTACGGTGTTCATTCGATCTTTTGGTACTTTATAGTACTTATTTTTTTGGAGTGGTATTTTTGTTAGTTGGTTTGGGTTTTTAGTTTCGTATTTGTTTCTGCAATGAGGTTTAGGAGTTTTTTGAAACTGAACATTTTTGAATTATTACTGATCAGAACTGATACCGCAATATTCAAATTTTACCTGTAAGGTGAGTGGATGATTTTGTCTAAAAATTAGGATAGTTTGATCTTGAATAATTTTGTTTCGATAAATGAACAATTATCGTAAAAAATGGAAAGAGAACAAAAAAGTATGATAATTGGAGAGTTTTTCGGAAAAGCTACTTTAACAATTTGAAGTTTTGAAAAATCAGTTTTACACATTTTAAAATTGAAAAATCCGAAAATTTGAACTCTGAAAGTCCAATTTTGGAAGGATACATTTCAAGATCATGAGATCGAATTTTTTTCATTCAGAAGTTTGGATTGCAAAAAATATGAAATTCATGCATTTTTAGACTCGAAATTTTAAACTTTTCATTCGAAAATTCGGATTTAAACATGAGGAAATTAGAGTATCAGACGAGGTATCAGAACATGATTGAATGAAACATATTAGGGATACGAAAATTCGATATGTGATCCGCAAAATAAAAATGTAGAATCTGTAAAGTAATCAGTATCTATAAAATTTTAGAACTAAGGTCAGAAAATCGAAAAACTAAGAAATGAAATCCAAAAATTCCAAATTTTTGAATCTTTAAATTTTATCATCTTAGGAACGTGAGATTATCGTGGCAATTAATTTGAAATTTGTCATTAGGAGATATGAATTCGAAGCTTCGAAGAGCAATTAATTTCGGTCAATTTTCAAGTTCTTTCATTTGATTCTAAAATTCAAGTAGTTTCACGAAATTTGTCAAACATGGAAAAGTTAGTATTTTTTCCAATTTTGAAAAATATTTTTTGAATGGAAAAATGTTTAAAATTTGTTAAATATTTCACGATTAACAAAACTAATATAAAACAATTTTTTTCTTTTTCCGAAAAAAATGGTACAGTTTTTAGTGTTTTAAAAACCAACAAAATTGTTCTCTGTATTCTGAAAATCGTCGTCTATTCAGTGTATTTTTTCGTACTATTCAAAAATACCAAAAAAATTTTTTTAAATATTTTCAAAAATTCCTTCACATAATTTATGGACACCCCCCAATTTTCTGTTATTCGAATCCAAATTTTAAAAATCAACAGTAGAAAATTTCGAGTTACAACATTTATGAATTACAAATTTTCTGGAATCCCAAATTTCCGAATAATTCGATCTCATGATCTTAAAATTCATACTTTCAAAGTGTGACTTTCAACTGCTCAAATCTTCTGGTTTCTCAGTTTTTAAATGATCTTCTAATTGAACTACATGATCTGTAAGTTACAGCTGAACGTCGATCGAGTAAACTTTGATAGTGCTCTCTAATCTACCGTGAAGATCTCGGCAGCGATAAGGCTCCGAGTTTCACAGCAGGAAGCGAATTTCAGAAGCTTGGAAAGTCATTAATGTTTTGTCATTTTTGGGTTTGAGTCCCTCGAGGTTTTTACCTGATAGTGTTTCTACCCGTCTTATCGCTACTTCGATCGAGTATAATGTTTACTGAAGACCCCCGAGCCGAGCACTCGATCGACGTTCAGCTGTACTTAATTTTTTAATCTCCAAATTTATACTTTCGAAATGACGTGACTTGCTGAAATTTTTGGATTTTCAAAGTTTCAAATTTACATGACAAGTTTTCAATTTGTATACAATTTTCGATCGAACTGTCCCATTTAGTAGACGAGGTCATCCGGTCACCCTAACATTGCCACACGTGATGCTCGAAATTTCACGAATCCCGGGGTTAGCGAGGGGCGATTCACTCTAGGAGTCAACTTGGAAATCAAACTGGGAGTCATGATTCCCGTGACTCCCATTGACTCCCATAATGGGATTCACGGACGGGGCCGTCCCTATAGGTTTTGCGGGGCCTGAGGCAACGATTTTAGCCGGGCTTCCTCAATTAAATGTTGTTATCAATGATAAATTGGAATGATGACGTTCCGGAAATATCAGGAGTCCGGCAAATATTGGAATATAGAAGTTTTAGAATTTTCAAAATTAGAAATTCTTGAGTTTTTACATTTTTAAAGGTAAAAACACAAGTTTTTGTAATGAGGTCTGGAAATTTCGCAACTTTGCAACTTTGTACGTATTTTGAAGTTTTAAGGTCTAGAAATTTCGAAATTTTGGAAATAATTGTATAACTTTGAGATTACGAAATAATGAAGTTCTGGAACTTATAAAGCATTGGAATTTTGAATTTTCGAAGAATTATGGGGTTATGAAGTTTTGGAAGTTTCGGAAATTTTCCAAGTTTTTAAAACGTTGCAATTTTGAATTTTTTGAGAATGTTTAAGAACTTTGAAATTTTAGAATTTTCAAGATTGAAAAGAAAAATTAGAAAGTACTGAAGTTTGGAAAGTTTCGGAAATTTCGTGAGTTTCAAAAATGTTGGAATTTCGAAGTTTCCGAAAATGTCCAAAAACTTTGAAGTTTTTGAGAATTTTTAAAGATTACAGATAATTGAGTTCTGACATGTTTGAAGTTTCGTACATTTCGCGATTTTTGCAGTTTTTACGTATTTCAAAGTTTTAGAGTCCAGACATTTCGAATTTTATAAAACCTCACGATTTTGAAGTTTTTAAGTATTCAGAACTTTAATGGTTTTCAATTTTTGGAATTTTTTAAGTATGGAACTTTTTAGGAATTTCACAAGTTTTTAAATTTTTGAAATTTCGAATTTGTTAAGAATGTTCAAACACTCTGAAATTTTTTAATTTTAAAGTTTGAAAATTGTCAAGTTTTAACATTTTTACAGTTCTGGAAATTTCGCAAGTTTTGAAGTGCTCAAATATTTTGAAGTTATGAAGCCTAGAATTTTCGAATTTTGAGAAGTCTTTCAAATGTCGGAATTTTTGAATTTTGAGAATTTCCAAGAACTCGGATTCCCAACTTGGGAATCATGATTCCCAAATTGGGAGTCATTTGGTAGTCGACTCCCATGACTCCCATTTATCGGAGAGTGAATCGCCCCTCGGGGGTTAGTGACAAGGTCCGCAAAATCGGCGTAATCCACGTACAACGCGAGATATACGTACTCCCGTGGCTTTGGTCCCTCGCGAGCTCTTCGAGTGTGGGTGTCACATGCGAGCGCGCGCGCGTGTGAGCCTCGGTGGCCGGGGCTATGGCCTTAGCGCTCCCTCCCCCCCTTTCCACCCCACGTCACCCCTCTCGCGTAGCTATCGAATCCACGCGTCGCGGGCTATCTATCTACGCGCGTATACACATCGCGAGCGTGCGAGAGAGAACGGGCGAACGAGCGCGAAAAATCCGCGGTGCGGGGAAGGGGCGCATAGAAAAAGAGAGAGAGAGGAAGAGAGAGGCGCGCTGTGTCGCGAACCTAGGCAAACCTAGGCAAAACTCGAGAGTTGCTCGTTCGCTTCGCACGTTCAGTGTTCGCGTCGCGTTGTCCAAGAGACAAACATCGCCGGCGACAAACACCGAATTTTCAGTTTTTGTTTTTTTTTTCGTTTTTCCCGGTTTTTTGTGCCTTTATTCGGAAAAGCGATTTTCTAACATCGCCAGTGGTTATCCGGTAGTTTTTACCGTCGTTTTTCCGTTCGTGAACTGATTTCGAAATTTCGGAAAAATCGCGACAGTGGATTTGTGGGTTTTTTTTCGGGTTCCGGAAAAATTGCGGAAGTCGAGTGAAGTTTGTATTTCGCAGTGCAGTGTGACACAACGATAATATTTGGGGATTTCGGTCATTGTTTTGCGAGAGTTACGAAAACGGGGATTGGATTGTTTTGGAAGAGGTGCCGATGGGTAAATCGGCGATCGCGATTGTAGTGAGCGAGAGGTTGAGGTTGGAACGTGCGGCTCCGGAGTAAGTCGAGCTTTTATCCCGATCGGAGAAGAGGTGAGCGCGATTTTTGATTTCTTTTTTTGTTTGGTATTTTTTAGACATTTGATAATTATATCGTGGGGGAGGAAGGGTTTTTTCGGTGGTGTGAATGTTTTGTACTGGAGATTGTATACGGATATATTTGTTGGCACCAAAAATAGTACACTTGAGGTGCGGAAATTACACTTGAGAATGATTTTTTTGTGTATTTTTGGTGCCATACTCGTGTGAAGTTATTATTGAATGGCATGATTTTATTCATGTACAAATTATGCACCTGAATCACACTGGAAATTCTTTACCGAAATGTTTACGTGAACGACTCGGTGCAATAACCAGTTGCACGCTCGGGACATCATATACTGTGCAATCGGTTATTGCATGGAGTCGTTCAATTACACACAAAATTTTTCATTTTCATTTTATCGTGCTTTTGATATAACCTTGACCAAGCTTAACTTTTTGGATGAATCTGGGCATTTTTTGCAAATCGTCAAAAATTCTTGAGAATTTTGAAAAATAACTCGTCGAAATATTTGGGGAATATGGCGCAGAATATGAAGAATACTCGGAGTTTCGAACGATTTTCTAGAATTTTAAAAAATTTAGGGAATTTGTGATAATTTTTATGATTGTTGATAATTTTTCAAAATCGCCTGAAGCTTGAACAGATTTTCGAAAAACTATAGTGTTTTGTACTTTATTTGAATTATCGTGTCTCTAGAATAAAACAGAATATTTTGTATAGTCAAAAATTTTTATAACATACAAATTTTTAGAAACCCGAATAAATTCACGTCTAAGTATGATAAGCCGGACTGAACATGAACAAAACATTGAGCATTTGCGGGTAATCAGTGAAATAAAAGAGCGTAAAAAATATCACAACAGAAATACCGTGAATAAATATAGATAATACTCAAAACTTCGAACATTTATAATTTGCTCTGTTGATCCAGGTAAAAAATACTTGAGTAATTACAGAGAAATGTAAGATTCGTCATCACTTATTTTTGAAAGGTGAACGTTTTTCCGAAAATACTTGCAAATTTATGTCCGACTTTTTCGATTTTAAATGTATGATACTCAATAACTGGATAATTTTAACTTGATATAAAATGTGTAATTGAAAATCTTCGAAAAATTATTAAGATTATTTCTCTAACCAGGGGTTTCCTTCAATAATTAATTATTACGTTGACTAGAGTTTGATGGCTGCTGAAATTTGTTATCCCTCAGGAAAAATTAGATAATTTCTTCCGAGGTATAAATTTAATATGACTTTCAGAAGAATGAATTCAAATTTTTGATTCTTATACAATTATTTTTGAAGCAAAAAGTATAAGGTTCCATAATTTTTTCTTTGGAGAACATTCAATTTTCTAAAAATTTGCACTATTGTATTGTCTTCAAGAACATTATTTCACTAACTGAAAAATTAGCATCGAGAAAGAAAATGTTCTCTGTTGCCGAGGATTCGTGTAAATTTCAGGGAATTCATGCACTTCAATTCGTTATTCAATCATTTTGATTTTCATGATGCCATTTTCATTGAAAACGGATAAATTTTCCATCGATTACTTGTAGAACATATAATTTTTTAACAACTGCATTACGATGACTTCGAGTTTTTCTCAAATTTAAGCCTCCAATTCTTGATACTATTAATCATTGGTAAATTTGATTAACAAGCATTCAACATATTTTCCAGAAAAGTCACTGATTATTTCTAATATTTGTGTACTACAGTTAGTCATATTTACCATTGATTAATAGTATCGAGAAATATCAGTGAATTTTATGGGAAATATTTATGTGTTGAATGATTGTATCTCGAACAACGAATATTTTCGCTGTCGATGATCGATAAAACTTTTAGAAGAATGAACAGGAGCAACGGTTCAACTAATATTTTATGATTGATTGTTTTGTTTTCAATTGAAAAAAATAACAGATTTCTTATTCTTAATTTTTGTACTGTATAATGTTTTTAAATTACCATTGATTGTTGAATCATTTCCAAATCTACAGTTTTACATACTAATAATTGAAGTACGTGAATTTAAAACTTGGTAAGTGCCATTTCAATAAGGGTCATTTTCGTACTTGAATTCATGAGAAATTTAGCCGTATTGAAATGTTGGCCCTCAAGTTCGAAATTTCCATGCTTCAATTGTGAATTCGACAACGTGAATCAAAAATTGTACAAATAATCAAGAAATAGAATTTCTCCAGAAAAATACGAAATCATCACTTTTTTAGAGCTTTGCCTGTTAGAATCTTCATAATCAATTTAAAATTGAAAAAAATTAGAGTCGAACAAAAATCATTTTTTGTCTCTAAGCGCTCATGCAATTTCCCGAGAAAATAATCGACAATCTTCCACTTTGGTATCATTTCGAATCAAAGAAATTATGTTCTCTTATTCTCAGCTTGCAAAAATTGAAACAAAAAACACAAAACTTGAATTCAAAATATCATATGGATCTTAATAACCGTTATCTACAATAGATTAAACTAAATTGACTTATCAAAAATAAATTAAACACAAATGGAAATTAGATGTGTTTTCTAGGAACGATTTAATTTGTTTATTGTATTCCAAATTATCAATTAGAGATAATGAACAAGTCGATTTTATCTCCATCATTCTTCCGCAGTTTTGAAGGTGAAAGTGCGACAGCACATAGATCGTACATTCAATGTCGAAAGTTTCAAACATAATTGAACGTTGCGGGAAATGTACACAAGTTTTAATTACTTACGAATGTAAAAATGGAGTCTACCTTATGACGTTTATAATTTAGACAGGCAATTTGATGAACGTTTTCACATTTTTGGGAACTCCTAGAAACATGAAAAAAACTGTCTAAACCTTTTTCAGAGTCTCGAGAATTCCTTAAAATCCGTCGAAGTATCTGAATTTTTCAATATACAGAGAACTAAACAAAAATGGGGAAAATAAATCCAAAAAACTTCAAAAAAAAAGGGGGAAAAAAAAACCAAAAAACTCCCCCTTTTGGGTGAAAAAAAGTGTAGGTTCAAAATTTTTTTTCCCCCCCCCCCCCCCCCAATTTTATTAGAATTTTTCGCATTTTACCTCAAAACGGTCATAATTTCGTGATTTTAGTATGATGTAAAAAAATAATCCTCATGACGTTCCGCACAAAAAACGTTCCTATCACTTTTTATTAAAGACAGTGTTTTTTAAACTGCAAATGCCCTGATCTAGAGGTAGTTTTTTTTTCTCATTTGAACCCAATACTGTATTATGTAAATACTCCTAATTTTATATTAAATACTGAACAAAAAGTTGTGTCTAAGTCTTTTTGAGAACTCACGTATTATGGGTTTAAATTAATCAAAAAATACTACATCTACATTAAGTCGCTTGTAGTTTGAGAACCACTATAGAAAAGAAAAAGTGGAAGAAACATTTACGGTGAAAATTTTGTGAGGATTCTTTTCGTATTAGGCTAAAATTTCGCAATCGTGACCGCTTCAAAGCAAAATGCGAAAAACCGCGATCTTACACGTTGGGGGTGGCTTTTAGGAATGCCAGGCTTTAAAAAATTTGCTGGAAACCATAGAATATTGGAACCTACCACTTTTTCCGTCAAATTCCAAAGGGAAATTTTTTTGGAAGTATTTTCCCTTCGCAGCCTTTCCATCCAATTTTCCTGTAAGGGAAGAGTTTTTTCTTTTTTGTTAATGCAATTGATAAATTTGTCGATATTGGCCCTTTTTTAACTTACTCATGGAGTTTTATATTATGCATAACTAATACTTGGAAATAGATCATGTTGAACAAAAAACCATTTATGCGTCATGATCAAAGGAATCTATAGTATATTGTGCGACTATTGGTCGAAAGAGGAGATTTCACTCACGTGTTGCCACACTCGCTACGCTCGTGAGGCAATCTCCACACTCGAGGAATCTCCTCTTTCTCCCACTAGTCGCACACAATATTTTATTCAACAACCGCGAGAAATATGTGATTTCACGTCCCTGCTGAGAGGGGGGGGGAATAATGGGTTACCTGATTGATTGACGCAACAATGGCCCTTAGAGTTTTGCTACGTACTTTAGGGAGTTAAAAAGTAATTATCCCTTTCGTTGCTGATTTTCATCGGGATTGATTATGACTATATTCGACATTTTTGTAAACAACAACAAAAACATGGCACCAATGCACAGTTTTGTGATTTTGAGGTTAGGTTTGGGGAGTTTGACGTTTCGATATATGTCAAGTCGCTCGTCCGCCATCTTGTTTCCATTACCCGTGCGTAAACGGTCGCTAAACTGAGCG
>JAPYZK010001001.1:0-20523 GCA_030522785.1 Platygaster equestris | reverse complement strand
CTTTGACTTTCTTCGCCATTTCCTGGGCAACTTTGTCCTCTCCCTTGTGGAAATCTTCGTCCTTATCATGGAACTTCACTTCTTTGTTTGGTCCAACCTTTTTTTAGAATCAACAAACACATAAAAATCGAAGTGAAACACATTATTCGAACGATGCACAATCAATTTCGCATTCAAATCCTACACATGTTCTGTCAGCCTCGAAATCCTCAATAATATCCAAAATTTGTCATAACCTAAATTCAGATTAACAACTGATTTAACACCTAGTCAAATCGATTTTCCGAATTTCGTACCATTAGTATACTTTTCGCTCTCACGCGTTTGTTTTATCGTCATTGATCCTCATGCAGTCTTGACATTCATCATTTTATAAATAGCAAATTGAAGTTTGATAAGACTTAAGGGGCCTGAAAGCCTGTTTAAACAAATGTACAAATGAGACGAACGGATTTACATATTCTTACATGACATATTATGCTAACGTTGAAACATTTTTATGGCCGAAAAAACAATAATTTTTTTAATCACAATTTTGAGTGATCACCCCACCCCGTTCTCATTTTATTGGTTTCTAAAATTTGGTCACTCACAATTTTGATTAATTCTGAAGCAGATCTTGGAAAAAACTCAAAATCATTTTGTTTTTATCCAAATTTCGATAGTAAATCGTTGTATCTGCACGTAAAAATCGAGTCGAATTTTCATTCGAGATTTTCGTCAGTGAAAAATAAAAAAATTGCTCGTCTTCAGAATCACATGATTTGAAAAAAAAAAAAAAATTTATTTGATATTTATATAATAATATATGTCCTTTTCGAGGAGAGGGGAGGTCGAAAGAGTTTTTCAAATAATATGAAAGGTCTACGTATCCTGGACGACGAAATTAGACCATAATAAATTTTTTGTACTTGAAAACCTTCAAATAACAACAAAAAAGAACGAGTAACCACGCTTTTAATGGCATTGTTTTACTGCATATTTAACGAGCTCTGGAAAAATTTCAAACAAGAGTCATCCCGGATATATCTCGAAATATGTAAAAGAATGTGTATTCAAAATTTGTTTAACGAGTTGTTTTTAGTGTCTGGTTGAACTTGAATTTATCTCAAAAAATACGTACTATTCAATAGTTGAATTCAGAATGCATTTTTATATTATTCATGAGTTTTTTTCAGGCATTTAAAATTTTTAAGAAACTTCCAGTCAACTGAGATTTGAAAATTTCGGTGCAACTCGCTTTTTTTCAATTCTTCAGATTTCAATTCAAAAACAGTGTACCTAATTTCAATGTAAAAACTTAAAAATTTTGTAATTGGAATTTTCAACTAATTTCTCTCTGAAATGTCGAATTTCCAACACATATTTAAAAATATTCAAATTGTAAATTTTGATACTTTGAAATGAGTAATTTTTTTATATTAATTTGTATTATACGAAAACTGCATTCGCAGTAAATGTAAAAAAAATTACTGATAATTTCGATTTTTTTCAAGTTAAAAATCTGTCAATCTACGAATCTCCGAAAATTCGAATTTATTTTTCGAATCGAAGCTTCGGAAAGTGCCGAATGAAAGGACACAATATCATATCAGACTTGCTAATATTCATTTGTAAATTTTAGAATTATAGAATAATATAAAATTATAAGAGAAAAAGAAGAAAAACGTACTGCAAATTCGAGATCCGAAGTGTGATGAGGATCTTTAACGAGCACCGAGTTTCCTTGAATCCAATTGAACGGCGTGTCGCTCACGCTCCGGATCAACAGACAAGCCGATAAAAAACCGCAAATCATTCCAAGGGAAAGCGTCGCTAACAATTTTCGTCCTCCTCGACCTTTTCACAATGAAAAAATTCATCATTGAAATACAATGATATTACAAAATAATATTACTCAATAAACATTTCCCAGCATAATATAAATTATACTTCCAGGCGTTCTTCGATTTTTCATTTGCCTAATTTTTTCGGAAACCACAATGAGTGCTCTTTTGAATGCAGAAATACAAAGATAAATTAACAATGAACAATTAACTTCATTTAATTGTTATTTTCTACGTGCTCGTCGTCAATAAATCACCATGTAGTCGCTCGAAATTATGGGTAGAAATAAAAGAAGCAATAACTACTGTGTACTTAACTACCGTATCACTATAAAAAAGCGCGTTTGTATAACAATACAAAGTAATGTTTAAATTATCAATTTATGTACACACATTTCATCATTTCGTTGTTTGATTGTGACGGGAAAGAATCTGGAAAAGCTCAGAAAAATGCAATTTTTACGTAAACACGAACATTTTATCGCATGAATGAAATATCTGACGTGAAAATGGTGGTTTGAAAATTATTTTAAAAAATATATGGAATTTTCGATTTCAATGAATATGAAAAAAATGTAGATTCAACTTTCAATTCTTCAGGAGGACTTTTTTGCATAATGGACATCGAAAATAAAAAAAAATTACAAATATCGAAAAGTAGAACAATTTAAACAATTATATTTTACGAAATAAAAAAACAGTTGATTGACTGTAAAAAATCGAAAATTCTACAAACCAGAACACTTATGAAATTCGAAAATTTTGGAAAACTGCCAACAACATTTCAGTCATCACGTAGAAAATAGAAAATGAAAAATTCAGATAAATGTTCCGTTTTCGAAGAGGATCGACTCAAGTTCAAAATATTGAAAATTGTATGTTTTAAGGCATATCACAACGTAAAAAAAAGTTAATGTACCTAAAACAAAGACAACGTGTTGACTCATGCGCGTAAATGTTATCAAAACGACAGTCAATAATAAGATAAGAAATTATCTACAGGAGCATAGAAAAGAATCTACTAGAAAAATGATTGGTGGAAAACTTGGTCCGACGATAAACTTCTGAAATCATTATCTGAAATGTTTATTGTTCGTCATTTTTTACTGTGACAAAAATGAAATATGGACCTAAATATTGCCTGATTTTCGTGCCACCCGAGCATTATTTTATTTTCGAAGTAAGCGTCGATAACACTTTATTCAAATGCGCTTTCTATATATTCGTTCTAATCAGTGGCGTCGAAACCGAGGGAGCCTCCAAAAAATTGGATATGAAAAATTTCTCGACATAGATTATAGGGTGTCGTCCAGACGACCGTATTAATTTATCAGGATATGTCCGTATTTTACGTGCGCTGTCATGGTTTCCGTATTTTTCGAAAAAAGTCCGTATTTTCGACCGGTTTTACACCAGAATGAAAAATTCCACCAGAAAATCATTTCGTGAACTGGAATGGAAGATATGAAAAATCTGAAAATTTTTCGATAATTTCGAAAATTTAGATAATTCTGCAATTTATGAAAATGTTGAGAATTTCGAAAGTTTTGAGAATTTTGAGAAATTTTTCAAGTTGAAAGTATTTTTAATATTTCAATTATTCTGGAATTTCGAAAGTTTTCAGAATTATTCTAAAAATGTTGTCATTTTAAAAAATTTATTGAATTTTCACCATTTTGTAGTATTTTGTGATGAATGAGGATTCTCAACATTTCCAAAATTTCGCATATTTTGATTATTTCGAAATTTTTGAGATTGTAGAAAAATTTCAAAATTTAGATAATTTTGAAATTTCTTCAAATTTTGAGGTGTAGAACTTGAAGTTTAAGTTTGAAAACGCCAGACTCGAACTTTCTACAATGAAAAAAAAAAAAAAAAAAAAAAAAAAAAAAAAAAAATGAATCGTCATTATGTTTCGTTTTGTTTGTTTTTTTCAAAGTTGGTCGAGCCACTGATGAACAGTTCACCCTGCACCCGCAAAAATTGTTGTCCCAACGCCACTGGTTGCAGCAATACATGCAACGTTATGACGAAAGTGCATTTTTGTATACTAACCATCAAAACCTGGAATTCTTTGTTGAACCATAGCGAAACGAAAATTGAAGTTAATTTGACGTACTCGCTTGCTATTTCATTCGCGTACTTGACACATTTGCCTAAGGAATCGCTGCTTCTGTGGCTAGAGTGCAATTTTGCGCCACTCTCTCTCGACGATCACCTGCAATTTCGACAATTTATTGTAATTTTCATGCACGCGAATTTTATACTAAAAATTTGATTAGTTAATTTCGTTTGCTGCGTGATATATTTAAATAAATAAATGAATAAATAAATAGATAAATAAATTACATACGAAAAACTAGATGATGGGGACGATTTTTTTCCATGATTTTGGAATTTATAACGAATTTGTAAACTCGGAACATTACAAACCGTTTTTGGAATATTTTTAATGAGTACTCGGTGCCAAACAAAATTTTATTTGGCTCCAAGTTATTGATAACAAAATTTCAAAAGTCTTTCATTTCGACGACGAATGATATAGTGAAAAATAATAAATCGCTGAAAATCGTCGATTGGAACAGAAAGCATCATAATATTTGGAGAATTTCATCATAATATTATGAATTTTATAGTGTTTACATTACTGAAATTTTTATACTTTCTGCTATGAACGTGCGGAAACGTGAATAGTGCAGGGTGGTGTTTTCATTTGGACATTTTTAAATTATAATTGACCCCCCCCCCCCCCCCCCTAAAAGTTTCTAAATGTAAAAAAAAGTATTAATCGCAATTTTTACGAAAAAAGTGTTTTCATATAAAAAAACCACAACTTTTTTCCAATTCATCCAACTCTCGATGTTTCCGTATCATCGCACTCGAAAACGATGCCCGAAACATGAAAAAAATTTTCAAGTTTCTACGTTTTAGTGCGGTAATTTTGGTCCACAACTAAAGATGAGTGTGATTTTTAGATAGACTTAGGTGCAAGTATCTACGGAATGTGTCAAGTTTTGGAAAAAAATCCGTGGTATTTAATTTTTATACATAACACTTAGAGATATTTTTTAAAAAATCTACTGTACTAGAACAAAAAAAATTCGTTCACAAAATCTAAACCATTTTTATATACTTCATAGAATCACTCGTATTTTTTATCAAAAAATTGATAGAGTGCTATGTAAAAACGATTAAGACTTTTTGAACGATTTTTTTTTCTCTCAAGTACAAGTAGTATCCAAAAATAGAGTTGAAAAACATTGTCCAGATTATGTATGAAAATAGAGAGCCATAGACGAGTTAATTTCCAAATTAGATGTTTAATAGATACTTGCACTCGTCTGGAAATGACTCTTTTTTTAGTGGTTACCACCCGAGTTGCATGGAAAACCCCCCAAAAAACCATAAAAATTTCTGGGTTTCTGAAGTGCCTAACCTAACCTGAAGTAGTTGATCTTTGTTACCAACATAAATTTTGATGGTTTTTTTTTTTAGTTTTCCGCGGAACTCGGATCCCATCCTTTTAGTCATGGACTGAACTTGCTGTACTAAATGAGTATAGAACTTGAAAATTGTTTCAAGTTCTGGAAGGTCACGGAAAATTTAAACATTTTATGCTAATATTATACGAAAACTTCAATTTTCTCGCTAATCGGCAAGTTTTTTCATCAATTTTTCGAAAAGCAGGGGGTGCAGCTGGATATTGATTAACACCCTTCCTAATGAAATACATGCTAAACCATTGATTAAAAAATTTACCCACACATGCAATTTAGAAATTGATCTGGAAAGATCTCTTAACTCAGAATAAACATTTTTGGCACTCGACACTGTCAACTTCCAAATTCATAAATTGTAAAACACAATTAAACAACTATACTAAAATTCAAGAAACCTTGAAAAATTGAAACCTTACAAATTTCCACATTGAAAAAATAAAAAAACGTTAATTCTGGAGCAATTAATTTATACCGAACTAAAAAATGGACCTGCAAATAAATCAAAACACAAAGACCAAAAACTCAACTCATATAATTATGAAACTATTCGTCTACAAAAAAAAAATGTTTCGACCAAAGTGATTGTTCCGAAAACAGTTTATTCTCATAAAAAATAACAATAACATACTTTTCGTAAATTCTTCTGCAGAAAACAGCGGCGAATTTTTTCCTAAGGCTCCCATTGCGAACACTCCTCTTGAACATGATTAGCGCGATAAAAATCGTTTATCTTCAAGTTACGACGAAACACTTTTCACCACACACTCTCTCTGTCATGCATTTCACATTTTATTGCTATTTTTAATTGAATCGTATACACACGTAAAGGAACGTCAAAAGAACAAAACTATCCCGACATTTCATAACGTTCCACTGTGCAATTTTCCAAAGAGTTTTGCATTGATAAAAAGAGCGAAAGCTTCTGCGCTATCATGGGGGACGATTTTTTAAAACTGCGGGCATACGCGAGCTCTCGCCGAGCATTTTATCACTACATTTGACGTCTCAACCAGTCTAAACTGAGGAAGGAAAATGATAAGAGGCGATTATTTACATTTTGTTTCACAGTTTATAGTAGCAATAGTAGCATTTTTTTAAGCAAGTTTTTTTTTCACAGCGCACAGCAAACGCGTGCTGCCCCCTCGCCAGCGAAGAAAAAACTGGACAATTCGGTGTTGGTAACACTGGTAACACTCGAACGCCATATTTCTCTTGATTCTCAGCTGAGCTGAGACAGCTGTCAATTTGTTCTGATTTGTTCTTTCAATTCATTCAATTGTTTTGAATTTTAGTCCTCTTTTTTTCTAATTCTTATTCTTATAATACTGTTGTATATTGTGGTTAATAACGTCAGTCAACGTACACCCAGAAATTTGCAAATATGGTTGGTATTTAACGGTATTTTCATGCTCATCAATTCGCCAATGAACCCTTATCAACCCAAACAAACTTTTTCAATTTGCTCAGATAATTCAGTGCGCGAATAATCCCCCCGCCACGTGCTTTCGCCTCGACGTCACTATTTGTTTACACTTATTTGGGGATCGCATTTCTTTGGCGACGCGCTTTTTAATGTTTTGATTCCCATTTTCTCAGATAAATTATATTGATAATTGCATTCAATTCGACTTTTCCATGTTAATTGAATACCTAACCTAACTCTTGCTTGGGAAAAAAAATTTGTTTCTGTTTACATTTGTGAATGTTTGACCATCGTGCTTATTTGCTGTAATCAACGTTTACACAATTATGTTTTTTTGCAAGTCATTTAAGTTGGTTGTAAATCATAAGCAATGATCTTTTTTGTGATTTCACTTTTATATTTCATTTTTCAGGGCAAGGTAAAGTGCTGTGACCTTAGGAAGAAGGAGAAAAAAGAGTTGGAAAAACAATTGGAGGAACTTAAAACAGAATTGACGAGCTTGAGAGTTGCGAAGGTGACAGGTGGAGCTGCATCAAAACTGTCCAAAATGTAATACTTTTGTTAACAATATTTTTTTTTTTTTCTTCAAAATCCATCTAGAATGGAATAAAAAATTGCATATTTCATCATATTTCAATTAATTTTTGACCATTTTAATTTTTACTGGGCTTTTGTATATTTTAGTTTTAACACATTCAAATCATAATTTATAAATACTTGACCTTCATATTTTGTTAGATGGCTTATTGGAGTTGAAATTTTAGGATCTGAACTAATGTAAAATTAAAACTTCAGATCTGACAGTTTTCAAAATCTTCACGTTCAAAAACCATGAAATGGTTCAAATATGTGGATGTAAACTAAACTCCATTATTTGCAAAACAATTTCTTTTCAGTTAGATGTAATTTTTGACAAATGTTTAACTTTGGTAACAACTTTATTTTGCCATTTTTAGCCGAGTGGTGAGAAAAGCTATTGCCCGAGTATATATCGTTATGCACCAAAAGCAAAAAGAAAATCTTCGCAAATTTTACAAAGACAAGAAATTCGTCCCCCTTGATTTGCGACCCAAGAAAACTCGCGCCATCAGGAGAAAATTGACACCTGCTCAAGCCAAGGCCAAAACGCAAAAAGAAAAACGTCGCCTTGCGGCTTTCCCAACAAGGGTGTACGCTCTGAAGGTGTAAATTTTTTACAATAAATTTCATTAACAGTGCATACAATGTTTTCATTCTTTATTTTCAGAAAATCATGTGGAATCTTTTTCCTCATTCAAAATCATGAAAATACGCGCCATCAGTGTACCCAACGCAAGAAATAACCGGTGTTCCCACTTTTCATGTAGAAAAACGAAAGCCATTTTTTTAGTACAGTTATTATTCCGAGTTGAAAGAAAAAACGATTTTATCGTGTCACCATTGAAACTACTAAAAATATTATGACTTGCGCATAAAATCGCGAACTTGATGTGCGCAGTGTACGTGTTTTCGCACATATCGCAACGTAATTAAAAACACTGGACAATTTGACAATTGACATTTCTCGATGCGCCGTAAAATATAAATTTTTTCTGTCGTGTTGTGTTATTACTGGACGTGCAAGTATTTTCCCTCGTTTATCTCATTTTCCCGGGGAGCATTTTACCAGGAATGAAGTTTTCGAAAGTGCCGCAAACATGCATCAACGTTCGTGATTTGTCACCCGAAATTTGCTAAATGCTACGATGATTTTTTCACCGCGGCGGCGTCATGGATTTTACGCTATTTATCAGCACATTTGCGTCGTCTAATTTTGTTTCGACCGCGCGGAATCGTTAAAAATTCATCATGGTGAGGCAATCATCTTTTTTTTATAGCCTGCCTCGTATTGTTTATTGTCATGTATTTACGATAAATTTTATTATGTGCAATTTTTTATCAGAGCAAATAAGTAGTTGTGGAATTGGTAAATGCAAATTGAAACAGTTGAAAATCAAAGTGCTCAAATATTATGTGTATTCCGCAATCATCACAAGATTTTGAAATTAAAAACTGTATAACTGATGATTTATGAAAAATTATACAAATTTATGTTACAGGGTGCAAATGTATCTCAACTCGAAAGAGATATTGGGTCCGATCAATTTCCCCCAAACGAGCATTATTTCGGTCTTGTTAATGTAATATTTCTACTTCCTTTTTCAACAGTTATCTCTATTCATACCGGATTCACTGGAAGAGCACAGTCTTTTCATATTCGATGCTATTTCTTTGACATGACCATATTTCACATTTTTTTAGAATTATTGATAATTTTTCAAAGTCTAGTATTTTGAAAATTGCCAGAACTCTGATTATTCCCAACCGCAGGTTTTAATGATGGGTTTCAATGAGATTTGAAAAAGGGACCACCAATAATGCTGAAAAATTCTAAAATTTCGTCACGTCGGAGAAATGGCAGCAAAAATGAAAAGACTGGTCTTCGGCGCCTTTGGTGCGTCAGATAGAAATGAAAAGATAATGTGCCTTTTTTTTAACAGTTCGGAAACACCTGCTACAGCAATTCTGTTCTTCAAGCCTTATATTTTTGCCGGCCTTTCCGAGAAAAAGTTTTGGAATACAAAGCGAGGAACAAAAGAACAAAAGAAACTCTGCTGACATGCCTTGCAGATTTATTTTATAGTATAGCGACGCAAAAAAAGAAAGTGGGGTCAATTGCGCCAAAGAAGTTCATCGCGAGGCTAAGAAAAGAAAAAGGTAACAAAAATGTACTCCACTTTTCTTGATGTGCAATCAGAAACATGGTATGAATCACATCTTTTTTATATGACCTTGAATGAAATGTACTCAAATGCAGTTTATGTATGTTTTCAGAGGAATTCGATAATTATATGCAGCAGGATGCTCATGAATTTTTGAACTTTCTCATCAACCACATCAACGAAATAATTATTGGTAAAGCCACTTTTTGGGTCTTATTTTTTCTGAGTTGACAGAATGTTCCTTGTTGATTTCAAGACTTATCAGTAAATCTAGAGAACATTGGAAAGATTGATAAATTTATCAAAATTTTGTCATTAGCTGAGAGGAACCAAAGTAAAAACACAGGCGGAAAAGGGGGCGCTGGAGACGCGGATTCTCCGCCAGAACCTACTTGGGTTCACGAAATATTTCAAGGAATTTTGACCTCGGAAACTCGATGTCTCAACTGCGAAACTCTGTCTAGCAAAGACGAGGATTTTTTCGATCTTCAAGTCGACGTCGACCAAAACACTTCGATAACTCATTGCCTAAGATGCTTTTCTAATACAGAAACGTTATGCAGCGAAAATAAATTCAAATGCGACCACTGTTGTAGTTACCAAGAAGCCCAGGTTCAATTTTGCATTCATTTTTGGATGATGTTGCCTTCGAGACTGTACACTTACAATTTGCGACTTTTTTTTATTCCAGAAATGTATGAGGGTGAAAAAATTGCCGATGATTTTGGCGCTGCATTTGAAGAGATTTAAATATGTGGAACAGTACAACCGGCACATTAAAGTGTCTCATCGAGTAGTTTTTCCGCTGGAACTGAGGCTGTTTAACACGGTAGCTTTTTTTATTTTTTGGGGGTAATTGTGGAAGTTGTCGAACATTAAGATGAGCCAATAGAAACTTATTTTGACTACTTCCTACTTCCTACTTTTTCTGGTTTCCAATAACTTTTATTCAACACAGTGCAATAATAAATTTCCAGTAAGTATGTGAAGCTTTTCTCAACTTGACATTTGTTGAAAAATTACTATTGCACTAGTTTCAAAACGTACTATTACTCTGCCAATAAAGAAAAACACCTAATAGAATACAAATTTTTCGTAGAGCGACGATGCTGTAAATCCAGATCGTTTGTACGACTTGGTAGCAGTTGTCATTCACTGTGGGAGCGGGCCTAACAGAGGACACTACATTTCCATCGTCAAAAGTCACGGCTTTTGGTTGCTTTTTGATGATGACATGGTCGATGTGAGAGAAACATTTACTTTTTCAAAGTTTCTGTTTTCACATGAGAAAGTGAAATAAATACCATTTTTTAATTGCAGAAAATTGACGCATCTACTATAGAAGATTTTTACGGTCTCACGTCGGACATACAGAAAAATTCTGAAACTGGGTATATTTTGTTTTATCAATCAAGGGATTGTAGTTAGGGATGTACTTGATCGGCCAGAAATCTCGGCGCTTCCGAATTTCAAGTTGGCCATCGAAAGATTGTGATTCTCGGAAATTTTTTAAATTATCGTCCTATGCGGCACACGAATATTTTTTTTAAACGAGTCAGTAGTTTGTCGTTATCGAGAAATTGTTAAATTTTTCTACGTGAATTGCTCGTGATTTTAGGAGTCTTGGAAATTATTCGTAATTTATATTGACTTTAATATCTCGTATCACGCCGTGATCCGTAACGAATGCTTGCGCATTCGAGTTCCACGATGGCCAAATTAAAAATAAAGAAATTGTTAGTTTTGCTAGAGAACATTTACAGAAATTCTTCTTAGAAAGTCTCTGAACGCAGCTTGCATAAAATTTATTTCGTTTTCGACTTGGAAAAACAACTTTTTCATTTCTCGTCATTAAACTGTATAACATTGTTTACAAAAAATCACTGCATGATGTATTTATTGTCGCGGCAAGTGATACAGTATACGCTCGCGTTGTATTTATTTGAATTATACATCAGAGCTAGTCCCTGCAGTTATTACGAAAAAAGCGAAGCGCGTTTATTCACTAACAAAATGTGAAAATGAATATAATGACTGAAAATAAACGAAACTTGTTACAACTTGAGATCGCTAATTCGATTTAAATAATCCGAAAACTCGATTGTTGAACTGGACAATTCAACCACTACAAAAACTAAACAAATTGAACCAGTTATGAATAGTGATAAATCATTTTGACATAATTTCAAACAATCATAAATAATAGTCTCAAAGATACGTAAGTACGTACCTCTTACGTATACTGTGAGAAAATTCAGATGGTTTCATCGTTTAACGTGACTGAGCCATATGACTGGCTGCATTCACAGACGCTTTCGTCCTCGTCGACCTCAGTTTTGTGACTCGATTGTCGCAACTGTTGGTAAAATTCTTGTTCATCAAAGTTGCTTCCCTCAATTTCTTTGAATATGCGAGCTTCTTTTATCAGACTTTCTCTGGCATGGTCTGTGAGTTCTCTCAGATCTGTCATTTGGAATTTTTTCACAGGGGGTGCAGCGAGTGAAGATTCTTGAGACGAAGTATCGCTCGATATGGAAATGTAACTCAGACGTCTCACCTAAAACAGAATATTTGTTTTAAAAAAGCTCGAAAAATTGCTCGTTAAGTCAACAAAACATATATTTCACAACAGTGAAAAGTTTCAATCCAACTATAATATGTAATCTGACAACATTAATTCAGCGAACTTTTCAAATTTTCGAAATTTCAGATCCTTCAAATTTTCAAGCGTCGGGTTTTATTTCATGAAATAATTTGCAAATCATGCGAATTTTCGGAAATGTTCAAATTTTATACTTTTCAGGAATACATTATTGGATTTCGTGAAATTTTAAAAATTGAAATTTTTCAAGCATGCAAATTTCTCAAGTTTTTATTATTGAGTTCTTTTTATTTCTCCAGTTGCCAAATTCGAATGAGAAACTTTTCCATTTCCCAAATTTGAAACTTGGAATATTGAATTTTAGAAAATAGTTTTCTTGATCGCATATGGAACATCCGAAGAACACTACTCTTTCTGCTACAGACGATACAAAAAGTAGCATAAGATGACTTGAGAAGGAAACTTTTCCTTGAAATCTCAAACAACATACGAAATTCCTGTGGCCAGAAGTCGAAGGCACCGCTTCGTCCTTCGCCTGCTTCAAGAAAATAGGCTTCGAAAGATCCTCTTGGGGTTCTGAATACTCCTTGTATAAAGCGACCTTAGGTTCCTTAATATCGACAATTATCGTGGAAGCTGTGCTGGACTCTCGCTGCGTCCTTGGCGAATTGAGGAGAGTTCCCGTCGAATTCATGTCGAAACACCTTTTGTACAACTCCGAAAAGGAGGACTGAGCCGAATTCAGCCTCGAAGTTACGGGAGAGAACATTTTGGAACGATCGACAGTTATAGTGGTATCACCGCCACTGGTCCTCGAAAGGTTGCTGACGCTGCTGAAGGTTAACCTTCGACCTCTCGAGTCAGAAGACTTTCCGGTGTCAGTGAAGCTCGATTTCCCATTTCCTGCGATGGAAGAAGAATTGATCGGCAAACTAACGTCGCCGCTAGTTTGACGCGAAACCGAGCCTTGGCTCGAGACGCTTCCATCATTCGTTTTAGTCGTGACGTAGGAATTACTTTCGCTTTCGGCGAACGATTTTTCGCTCAAAGGCATAGGAGTGAAGTCGCCAATTGTTGGAGTCGTCCCGTCCCTACAAAAAGTCCCTTTTTGTAGAGACTTGAAACTGACGTTGTCCGAATCGAAAAGCGATAATATGCGTGCTTGCGAAAGACGTGGCGTGAATTTGGATTCTTCCTGGGAATGTTTCTCCTGTGTTGGTCTTCTTTTCGTGAACCCGTAATGACCCAAGTCCAACATTGGTACTGTTTGCTTCTTTTTTGTATTCGGAGTTGAAGTGGTCGATTTTGGAAGAGACATTTTATTGAGTAAATTATAGGTAAACTTCGTTTTTGCCTCAGAGGTCGTTTTGAAGGTCGAAGGGGGTGAATCGGGAATATGCATACTTTTTTCCCTCGATTCCTTGCTCAAGTCTTTCAGGGCTGACAAATTCAGTTTGAAAGAGTTGGCTTTTTCTGTTTTAACGTGTCTTTTGTGGCGCTTCAGGATAACCGGGGAAGTCTGCACTTGTGCTTCGTGGGGCGCGGTTGAATGTTCTTCTGGGATTTCTTGGTCTGTGGAGTTTTGGCCCACTGGAGCTGAGGATGGCTTTTGCGATGGTTTTTCGACGACATCTTTCATTGCTGGATCGTTGTAAATTTTATTGGCGATGTTGCGGACTGTGAAGAAGTCGTAGTTGTTGGTGTTTTTGAGATCGAGGATTCGGGAGCAATAATCGAAGCACTTTTCTTCGATCATTTGGTGTTTGGTTTTGGGAACTTGACTCTCCTGCGAATGAGAGATCGCGAAAAATGTGTCAATGTTATCGCGGAGTTTTTATTATAGTAAGCCCGGCATCGAAATTTTTCAGCCCCCCCCCCCCCTTCCCCCCCATTTCGAATCGAGATTTGAGAATTCTTTTTCGAAAAAGGATTTTAACATAAAATCTGCAGTAACAATCGCTACTGTCACATCTACTTTTCGGAAAACAAAACTTACTTGTATTTTTTTCGAAATTTCTTCTGAGATGCGTTCAGCGTGTTCCAGAGTTTTTTTATCCAACTCCACTAATGTCGCTATGCTGATTCCATAATGGGTCATGTTGGTTGGTCCAGGCATGATTTTGTACTCGTACTTGAGTATGCAATTGTCTTCAGTTTTGTACTGGCACTCAAAATGGAAACTAGAATAAAAAGTTTGCTTTTAATGAATCTTCAGGGCGTATCCAGAACAACGTTGAAAAGCGGCGTGGTGGACTCGAATGATGCAAATTGCCATAACTATGATATTCATGATTCTACATTGAACTTCTAGTTTTTGAAGGGCAGCTAGAGAAGATGGAATATCTCTAATCCCATGCCAGAAATTGAGCTTTTGATATTTTTCATCTTCGTACTTTTTGACGTTGAGGTAAAAATTCGCCAATTGCGTCAAGTACATGTAATGCGTCGTCACAAAAGTGAAGGCTTTCGTGTTTGCGAACTTTTCACAGAGCGCCCAAATCAATGACGTTCCCTCTTCCGCGCCCGTGCTACTGCAGGGTTCGTCCAGGATAATTAGGCTTTTTTCGGAAAGGGCCAGTGAAATGTGTTGAAGTTTTTTCATCTGAAAAATCGCAAATTTTTTCTGTGAGTTAGCTACGTTTTTTCTTGATGCTTTTATCTGATATTTTATGGTCCTCTAATAATTTTGATTTTCATAATCGTGAGAATTGAAAAAATTCTTATGAAACCTTAAATTTTCTTATAAGAATTCGATTCCTTGTAAAGCGACCTTATAAAATTCTTATAAGTTGTACGATTCTTTTAAGGCTAAGAAAAAATATTTGTCCAATAAAAATGTAGTAAGGTTGCCTTATAACCTTAATTATAAGAAACGAAATTCTTATAAGGAAATTTTATAGCTTTCATAATGGTTGTGTCTTTAATCTTTCTTTTTTTTTTTTTTTTTTTTTTCGAAAAGTCGAAATTACTAGGCTTCGATGTACGATGTGTATACATAAAACTTGCATGAAAAATACACAAAAAATTTTCAAGAAATTGTAGGCTCAAATCTGTGTACAATATTACGTAAAGAGTTTCGTTAAAATGTGTTATCGAAATTTGTTCATTTGTACCTCGACCATGAATGTCGACGCTTGACATTCCATATCATTTCGGGGCATGATCAGACTGAACAATCGATCAGTCATGCGAAATTCAGCTCTTGACGCTGGGACTCGACATCCAATCTACAACATATAAACAGAAAATTATTCACATGATGACAAAACACGATAATACAACAAATTAAATTTTCAATAGTGAAAGATTGATTTTTCTGTTTTCATCTTCGAAATTTCATAGAGAGTGAAAAAAGCAGAAGGAAATAATTCAAAAAGAACATTTTGAATTATGATGATTGCACACAAGAATTTTCATGGATCTGTTCTCAACATGAACCAACCTGAGCCATGATCTGCAATAAAGCAACTTGGATTAAATATGTTGTCTTGCCACTCCTGTTCGGACTCGTGATAATTTGCAAATTTTGACCATCTGACATGTCCTGTTGAACACGAAATTCATAAATTTAGAAAAACATAATTCATAACATTTCTAGAACAGTATGAATAAGTAAAAAATGCCCATACGATGTCGTTGGGCATCATCGTTTCTTCTTCCAAAATGTATTTGATTGGATGTCTCGATTCCTGAACACGGAAATTTGACCCGAATGTGGGTTCCAAAAAATCCGGGATTCCGCTGATCCGGGCGAGAGACACGAGCATGTCCAGCTCCGCAATGTCCGCGCTGAGGTTGTACAAGCAAGCGACGCTTTCTCTCAGAGTTTGCATTAATCTTTCCAGAAGCCTGAAAAATGGAATTATTAATAATGATTAATTTTCAAATTTAATTACAGAATTTTTCAAAAAAGACAATTTTTTCCAACTGAAAAATCATCGTCAGATATACACGTACTGTCCACTCATGGTGTGAAGTTCTTCGCTCGCGTCCTTGACGCTGTTACCCAACGCAATGAGTCTGGATGTTGTCATGTACAGCGTGTTTTGTTTCTTGACCACCTACAAATTTCGCATAAAATACACCTGCAGTTAGTTAAACATATAAAAAAAGGAAGTACATGTATTATGGAAAGTGGAATAATATACGTTGATCAGTTCCCTTGGTAGCTCGGACAGCCGAAATCCGAGTCGCTTTGGTACCGGCATTCTCATGTGGTAACCCATGAGCGCTGTGGAATGCAGTGTCAGCGGAAGGCGATATTTTTCACAATAGTAATTGACCAATTCTGTAAAAACAATTGGTTATTCTCGTCAATGAAGGGGGATGATATTTTTCAGGAAAAAAAAACCCGGAGAAAACCTTCAACGTGTACAAATAATAAATTTTCTTACATAAAATAAGATAAGAGTTTTCATTCTAGAAATGTTGGCAATATTTCGACAGACAAACTCAACAAGATTTTCATCTGCTGGAATTTTCTATCATTTCAAAATTGTCGAGCATATTTGAAATCTTTAGAAAAACCGACAAATATGACGAAGAATTGGAAAATTATTTTGAAACAGCCACAAAGTATTAGCTGAATTACGTTATAGAGATCTTTTCAATGTTTCGACAGTTTTGAGAGAGCCAGATAAACCTTGAGATGTTTTTTAATTGTTGGAGTTTCCCATTCTTTTTGATAAATTGTTTCAAAACAGTCGGAAATTTTTCGAAATTCTCGAAACTATGTAAAATTTAAAAAACAAAGTTTAAGAATACGAGGGAATGAAAAAATATACATGCACCATTCATGTTTTCGATAAGTTCGATGTAAGTTTGCCTTGCCACATCGAGCATGTCGTTCAGGTCGGCTTTGATTGCAAAACAGCGTTGCATGTTCGAGGAAGTGTATCCCGAAACCGACCTTGCATTTTCATGAACAATCGTTTTGATTTGCTCCAGCATCAAATTGAAGCGCTTATCACATAAATCCTAAAAAACACAATTTGTTTCGTAACACGATTTGTAGAAAAAGATGTTGAAAAATCCTAAATTCTGAATCTCTAATATGTATTAATATACGTATTTTGAATTTTTATACATTTGAGATTTATTTATCCATTCTTAAATTTAAGTTCTGCGTTGTTAAGCTGTGTTTTACCGTAATTTTATGATTCTCCGATCGTAATCTTGAAATTTTCGAGATGCCAGAATTTCATTCTACGGATTACTTCAGAATTTTCGTATACCTGCTATGTTTCCAAATCACAAGTTGAAAATGTGTAGTCGGAAAATACATGGGTTTCCAAGTTTTTGGAATCTCAAATTTCGGAATTTAAATTATTATCCATTTCATAAAATCTTGAAATGTATACTTTCGACGTTGGATTTTCAATTACTCAGATGTACGGATTTTTCAATTTTCAAATCTGGATGACTGCGCTTTCGACATTTAAAATTTAATTCTACGAGGTTTTTCAAAATACTTGAAAAATATTCACAACTTTAGAACTATTTTTTCCCGACGAGGTAATTGAAGGTGCAATTAATTCAGCAATTACCTCGAAAATTTTTCGGAAAAACGGAGAAACCGATGTTTCCAAGGTGCTTCTAACTTCTGGAACAAGTTCCAACGTGTGTTTCAACAGGAGAACGTAATTCAGTTTACGCTCTGCTACTTGCAAGTTGTCTTCGTCGTTCTTTATAAGCGTCTGCACGCATAAACCGTGCACCAGCTTGTCAATCCCTCCGAGGCGTTTCAGGACCATCTATAGATATTCAAATTTTTCCACTCAATAAACAATTTTTTCTGAAAAATACATTACAGAACTGGCTGCCGAATTTTCGAATTCCCTGAGAAATGCAAATTTGATGAAAATAAGAATTACTTCTGAAATTATTCAAGTTGGATTCTTTGAGTTTGTATTATTTATACAAAGTGATCGAAAAATCGGAAAATATTTTATTTTATCTGCCTGATAATTATGATGCCCGATTTTGATACAATTTATTAAATAATTTACTGTTAAATTTTGTTACCACTAAAAGCATGTGCATTGTACGATTCATCAACAGTTCAGCAATGCATGATTGGCGAGTTTCGATTAACGCCAGATCGCAGGGTGGTTGCAAAATCGAAGCTCGGAGAAGTCTTTTTCCCATGGGTGTACCGCAACGATTGAGGGCGCCGAACAAATTGTAATAGTTGACTCGTGTGTTCAGACAAGTCACGAGTTCGAGATTCTTTGCGGTGTCGACGTCTAAATAAAAATAAATGCCATCGGGGATTACAATATTATACTCTAATAGTTGAAAATCGAACGTGCGACGAAGAAAAGTAGAAAATGTAGCTACCAATTAGCATTTTGCTCTGAGTTGCTTGAAACTCAATTTTCATTGATTTCGGAGCGTGAGTGACGTGCTGAATGAACTCGACGTATTTGAATAGCGCAGCAGTTGCGGACAAAGCGAAGTATCTGAAATAAGTAGTTGTACATGACACATAATTAAAAACATATGTACGTTCTCATCTTTAATGCTTATCTTTGAACAGAAATATTCAAATTATTATTTTTCATCGCTTGCCGAAAAACTGATAAAGAATAAGTAGGAGTTTTCTGTCACTCATTTTCATGTATGCCACTGTCTAGAGTTTGCAAAATTGATCATAAAATTATAATTTATGCGTTTTATTCATTCATTTTTTTTAGATGATAACTCATACCCTTTCAAAGTCTATAACTTGTAAGATTTTTATCAAGTTCATTGTCAGAGTCGCAAGTGAATTTTTAGTGGAAATAAAAAAAAATATATACATAGATTCTCATACTTTTGGTTGATGAAAAACACAATCGACGAGTATTCATCAGCGACGTGCGTTTTTACACGATCCAAACCATCAGAGTCATTGAAATGGGTTCGATCGATGGCTGTAATGTTCACATCTCTGAAAGTCTCTCGAATCGTTGCAAAAAGTTGGCATTTCACACTGTCTGGAGAACACAGCTTTTCTGGCATTATTATCTGAAAAAATTTGTTTCGTTTAATTACATTGCTCCACAATAATTACAGCTAAAAACCGAATTAAATTAAATATCAGACAGTTCGGATTTTTACAAACAAAAAAAAAATTGCAATATTCGTAATTTGTACAGAAAAATGCATACTGCATGTTTGCATTGAAAAATAAAAAACTTCGACTCCAGTTGACCTGTTTTGCAATTTCATGTTATTAACTAATCAAGACAAACAATTTTTCCAAAATTTAGCTTCTTTTGGAAAAAATGTGAAGAAAAGTGAAAGGAAAGTAGAGCTACTTCGTCTTCGTTTTTTGGAACGGCTTTTTATTATTTTCCTATTTTTCTGCAAACTGGGAATTCAATTTTAATTTTTGCCCTTGCTAAAAAAACAGTAAAAATGTTGGCTAGCTCCGAAAATTCTATTTGTTCCCATTTTCTCGGACAACCTTAGTTTACCTCTATAGGCTGGAACAAATTTATGTTTGTCATAGTATTAACGAATGTTTGCGTATCACTAATTTGAGACATGATCAAATGCGGGTATTTCAGGTCCATCGCAGCCATTCCAACTTCGCAAACGGACTCCCCTCGGCCAGTAGTTAAAGCTGAAAAGTATAAGACGTATGAACCGCGAAATTCGAGACTAAAAAATGCTTTTAGAAATATATTATTTTACAGAAAGATTGATTTTTAAACTTATTTTTATTTTTTCCGTATCGATGCGGAATCAATATAATTTACCCATTATGACGCACGAATCACGTTGATGGCTTTCGCCGGAAGGGGTAGTTGTCGATTGACCAGACCTGTAATATAGGTAAAAAGAAGAAAAATATATGACAGAAATTTTTTACATTCTATTCGAAATTCTTTTGAACAACATTTGAAACTTACGCCGAACTTCGAGGTACATATGACGAAGATGAGGTCATCGCTGGTTTTTTCATCCGTGGGACATCCGGAGTTTTGAAAGTGGCCGAATTTTCAACATTTGAGCTTTTTGCGCTTCTGACACTCTGATGAATGTCTGGAAAGTGTTTCGAAATATTGCAATACGCGATTTATCAAATAGGAAAGCGCATTGATTTGGAAAAATTGAGAGAGTGCTTTTTTGACTTAATTCCATACAATGGAAAGGGCGCGGCCAGAAAAATGTTCGAGGGCTGTTTTCGTCACAAGCCTTGGACAATATTTTCAATAGTTTTGAAAATGCATGAAAATTTTCAAGATTATACAAATTTCAGAGAAATTTATTTGTTCTGGTTGGTGATGGAAAAATTTGGGTTCGTTATAAAGGGGCCGTTCACATATTACGTAACGCAATTTTTCACCAAATTTGACCCCCCCCCCCCCCCTGGTTGTAATGCGGCGTAACAAAATGAACACCCCCCCCCCCCCCCCAGTAACGTAACAGATTTATATTTTGC
>JAPYZK010001000.1:0-20537 GCA_030522785.1 Platygaster equestris | reverse complement strand
TGTTGAGGGGTGGGGGGGGGGGGGTGTCGAGGTTGTTAAAAGTTATAGTTATACTAACTATTGTTATATTTTAGTTATATTATAGTTAGTTGTACACGAGGAGAATCAAAATCTCGCTTTTTCAACGTATGACGTATACGATTATTTGTATGTTATGTAATAATTCGAGAAAAAACAGCAGTTTTTTCCAATTTCCAATCATATATTAATTTATTTGTAATGAACAATTGCAAAATTTGATAAATTATTATTTTCAGATGAATAATTTTCATTCACAAGATTTTCATGTATTTTGAAAATTAACGTATCTTTAAGATTTTGAAAATTCTGTTGAGACAAAATTTTTTGACTATTTCAGTGTATTGATGGATTTTCGTTTTTTTCAGGCTGAGACAGAACGATAAAGTGGAACCCAAAAAACAGAATTCAGCTAAAATTGGATGTGCGAGCTCAGATTGTTGCGCTGTTTCGAATGAAAAATACGCCTGCACTTGGTTGGAGTGCGATGACGAAATGGTGCGAACCATTTCAGAAATTGAGCTAGAGGAAAAATTGGCGTCGAACAACAGGAATTCCGCCACCCCCTACCTGCTTTTCTACGCCAGATCCGAAAATTAAGCTTCTGACATTTAAATCTACGCTTTATACTCCTGTTTTATTTTCCAACTTTTTTTCCGAGAGGTTCTTTAAAATGTAAAATAGGGTGTCTGACAATCCCGAAAAATTCTTGGACAGTTGCAGTTCGAAAACAAGTTCTTTTTTTGGACTTCATTTCTGTTGAAAATTTGATGTTATTCTGAACAGATTTTTGATAGAATTTTTTGTAAGTTTTACAACAAAACCAAACATTTTTAATTCGATTGAATTATTTTGTTATAGAATTAAAACAGTTATGGAAATGGATTACGAAAGTGATTTTTGTCAATTTTTCTCTGAGAATTGTATAAGATTTTTTTGAAGAATTTTTTTTCGATTTTAGTACCAACTAAATAAAAAAATGTACATAATTAATTTCTCAGAAGATAATGCATAAAAAACTCGACAAATTACATTTTTAATCCATCATTTTGTCAAATTTTTTGATTCTTGGTTCTTGCAAATTTTTTCGATTGTTGTATACTTTCCAGATTTTTTCAAAGTTTTTTGAATGTTGTCCTTGATGTTATGTAGTTCATTTATTGAGTTGAAAAATTTGGATTGTTCTATGTGAACTTAGTTCGAATTCGAAAATAGTTTTTTGCAGTTTTTCGCAGCTTTTTTTCATGGCACCAATGTTCACTGCAGTGGGAAAACACATTTTGAAATTTTTAAAACGAGTAATTTCATGAGTAGTTGATATGGAGTTCATTTTACAGTTGTTGATCTTTCAGAGATTCATTTCTTTTTTCGTGAATTTTGAAACTTTTTTATGGGAGTTTGATAATGTGATTCGGTCACTCCAGTTTTCTTTAGCTGATCAAGAATCGAAATATTCTTGAATTCAACGTTTTTTTTATTTTTATTTTAAGTTTTGGTGATGCCAGTAACAATGATTTTTTCCGAAATTCCTTTAGAAGTCATTTGTTGATGTATAGTTTACTTATGGAGATATAAACAATTCCAATTAATTGACAATTCGTCCAGTGAATAACATGGAAACTCGATTTTTCCACGTGATTATTTTTTTCCTTTTTGATTCCTTTATTTTTTTTCTACCTTCGAGTAGGGTGATTTTCATATAATATTTTTGTAAAATTTCACCCGATTTGAAAATTTCGTTTACTTTCAAATTGAAATACAAAGTTATAATGGATTCGTTTAGACACCCTGTAGAAGCGACAACAGACATGTATACTGTAAAAACGACGTAATTTTCAAATTGACGCACCAAAGCTTCTGAAAGTTGGTGAGAAATGTGATTTCTTCTTTGATTGTAGGTCGATAAACATGTGATATGCAATTTCGCTCGTCGGGTAATGATTGACTGAAAATAATTTTTTTGTATGTGCTTCAGTACAAGGGTCACGAAAAGTCAATTGAACTTACAGAATCGAGACTTTGCCAGAAAACATTCGTTTTCGAGCAGATTGAAAATATTGTACATTGAGTATTGTTCGATTAGGAAAGAGAAAAATTTAATGTACATCTGCTGAAAATATTGAATCACCGTCTTCCCTGTAGAGAAAACATATTTTTGTAAACTGCGATACTTGCACTTTTCTGATATGTATTTTGGAAATTTCAGTTTTTTCTTTGTCATGCCCCAGCCAATCATTTTGCTGTGATTAAGGTACTTCCAAAAGTACTTGAAACCGTTATTGCGGGGTTTTATGTCTAAGCATCTGTGTATATAATAGTGTAG
Organism: Platygaster equestris; assembly: GCA_030522785.1. Lineage (NCBI taxonomy): Eukaryota > Metazoa > Arthropoda > Insecta > Hymenoptera > Platygastridae > Platygaster > Platygaster equestris. Next base: position 18,196 of record JAPYZK010001000.1, on the reverse strand, counting down.
AAGTAAATAGAAGTGATGAATAAGTTAAGTGAAACATACTCATTACGCATTTCCACAGTATGAAGAAAATTGGAGTTAGATGAAACCCTCGATACAGGAATAAGACGAAAAAATCATTGTATGGTATAAAAACTTTCAAACTTTGTATATGTATATTTTTCTGTGAAATCGAGAACATTCCTATGGTTCAGTAATAAATCAGTGATCACTGATCAGTGCATTTTTTTAAATTTATTGTCCTACCAGCGATTTTGTGTGGAATTGATAATATGTGAGCAGAAAAAACCTGGAAAATTCGTCATATACATCTTATGAATTTTTATGAGAAACCCTAAAATAGATTCTAAAAATGTTTAAATTCACCAAAATTCTGAAAATTCCCTTCTCGAGGAAAGCCTGCTGATTTTGGCTTAACTGATTGTTTGAATTTGGCTTGAATTATTCTTTACTCATAGTTGACGTGAATTGAAAAATTGGAGAAAATCAGAACATTTGAAAAATCAAATTCTCTACGAGTTGATATTTTTAGTTATTCTTGGAAAATTGCTTAAATTTCCGAAAAATTTTAGAAATAATTCATGTATCTCAAGATTTTTGAAAATTCATTAATGATTCTGAAAAAATCTAAAATTTCGTCTGATCAATAAGGCAGAGAAGTGGGATCTGGATGCAGCTACTTTTCCACCTTATTTAGACATTTACTTTTTTCATTCAGTTGAACATTAGCCAAGTGAAAAAAGAGAGACATAGCCCGTTTCCTTGGCAATAATACACATAGTCTTATCAGCACAATGTTATGCGGACATCAATTTTAATCGCCCCGGTTCGCATCTGGCCGACTTTTTTACCTATCTTCAAGTGATCGGAAATCTCGGCGTCGCTCGAATTGGAAAGAAGCCGATTTTTCCCGGCGCAATCGATCCCTCAGCGACGACCGAGAGATAAGGAAAAGATGCTAATTTGATTGGTTAGATAATGAGATCCTCCGGGAAGATAAAGAGAGTTCGCTAGCTCCGATGTTGCGAATTGGGAATTAATTAAATTTCAGAGGCTGATTTGCAAATTTTAAGAATTTTCGATATATATTACATGAAAAATTTCACACATTGTCCAGAGATTGAGAAAGATCGAAAAAATTCTATGTTCGCAGAATTTTCAGGATTCGTCTAGAGGAATATTTTGAATTTTAGAAAAGTTGAAAAGTTTTCAAAACTTCGGGCATTTCGTAATTTCGGAACAGTTTGATTAAATGTCGCTGATGAATTCTAAAATTAAAAAAATTCCCCAAAAAATAAAACTTTCACATTCAAAACCGATTTTCCCCAGTGGAATCGATCGCTCAGCGACGACTCGAGAGATAAAGAATAGATGTTATTTTGATTGGTTCGATAATGAGATCGGTCGGGGCGATAAGGGGAGTTTGTCCTGTCGTTGTGAACGCTAGCAAGCAAAGGGATGCTACGCGCAGTAGCCAGCGAGTCTTCTAGTAGGACTTAGTGGGACTTAGCGAGAGGCTAACAGGAAGAAGAGAGAAGAGTACAGTATACACCCTTGGAAGTCTCGGAACACACGAGCTGGGGAACAATCTTGACCCCGGGTCAAGATCAATGAACCATAGTTGTGAAGGGGCACAAGTGGGGACCCGCGGAAACTTCGCGACGACGTGACATTTTTCGCAAAAGGGTGGTTTCGAATATTCCATGTGAAGCTCTCAGGGGAGGTGCACAAATTATGTAAGACGTTTTCCGTCTTACGTTATTTACGAATCATTAGATTGATCGAGACCCATTTTAAGATTTTCAGTCTATGATCAAGAGCCAAAACTCCCAGAAGGTCATTAAAACACTATAAACCTCCAGAAAGTTACTGAACAACTCTCAAAGGAATCCTAAAAGCCACCAGATCCCTTTTGAACTAAAAGCCATCTAAAATTTCCTGAAAGCAGGGGTGGGCGATTCTGTTGTTATCTCTCTCTCTCACCAAACGACTGCTCTTGTGAGAGAGAAAAGGACAGTCGCGTAGTTGCCCATCTCTACCTGAAAGTAACTAGAAACCTTGAGAAAATCCCTACATCGTAAGCAAATTTGAGTCATTATAAAACATCAAAAAAGTAACTGGACCATTCTAAAAAAAACTAGAAACTCTCGAAGCTATTCAAAAATCCCAGAAATTCATCAAAACACCGGATAACCCTTATATACGGAAATTCCCCTCAACTTGAGGGTTCTTTCGACCACTCAATTTCAGGGTAAATTCTCAACTTTCAGGGTTAACCCTCAAAATTTAGGGTTAACCCTTAAATTGAGAGGAATTTTCTAAAATTGTACGAAATGTTACTAGAAACCTCCAAAAATTACTAGATGGTTCTCAAAAGTATTTATCAAGTTACCAGCTACTATAAAACCTCATACATTTACAATATTTGCTTCAAAATTTGTTGAAATTTCGAAAAAGTCCATATTCCATATATATCGTTATCATAGTCACTAAAAAACATCTAAAACGTCACTTAACCTACCTAAACCTACCCAAACCTACCACCTAAAAATCATGATGAAAGTGGAAAAAACACTTTATTTGCCACTTAGGAGCTGTTCAAGTATTACGTAACGCTTGGGGGGGGGGGGGGGGGGTGAAAAATTATGTATTCTACATTTTTTCGCCGTATTACGAAGGAGGGGGGGAGACAAAAATCAAAACTTCGTTATGTTACACTTGAACGACCCCTTAAAGTCGGTTTGGAAAATGTCGGTGAACTCCAAAACTGATCCATTTCGATCAATTAGGACTCATTCGAAAATCAATCGTAAATGATTTTCTATTGTGATCGGCGATGAAACAAGCTAAGAACACTATTTTGTCTACTTATAATTTGTAACTGCAAACAAGAGCTAACTTTTACAAATGCTTTCACAAATATGTTTCTGGGGCCATATTCTATCGATTTATGCTAGTAAGAGCACGTCAATTTTTTTAAACTTAAATTTTGTCGCACAGTGTTATAAGAATCGAATATGTCCATTCTACAGTCATTTAATCGATGACTTTCGAAAGATAATTCATCGTTATTAAATTGGAGTACCCCATAATTGAAACCTTATCGAACTCAGGAAATAAGCAGAATGAAAGAAGGGACGATAAGAGGTCAGATTTCGCTTTTTATTGGGCGGCTCGTGCTGTTTGAAATTCAACGAGAGATCGTTGCGATGCATTCTTCCTTCGCGTAATTGCCCCTAACGGAACGGGAAGTCCCGAAAATTTTAATATCCTCGGGCCTGCTGAAGAAAGCCTTATCATTCTTATCTCTTGAAAAATATGGACCAAAATGAGAAAGGATAAATTATTGCATGATTTCGTATTATCAATATGATCATAAACAATGTGTATGTCAGTGGATTGGCAATTCGTTTTCCTGCTTTCTAGTAAGTATTTCTTTATTTCGACGAAATTTGTTGAAATGAAGAGTATTATTTTGTCAATACGTCGAGTAAAAATAATTCTTTGGGAATGGAAAAAGAATTACCTCGAGCATCATTTTCAGACATTTTTGGGGGGTAAAGACGGAGTTCTTTGTCAATAAATTGCGTTAGAATTTTTTACACGCAATTACATTTGAATAGGAAAATCCGCAATCTTTTCGTGTTACAGAAAAATGGTCGTATTTTGAATATATGTCATTTAAAATCGATCCCTTTTTCGTACTATCATTCGTGAATTGTAGTAACTCAATATTCTTTTAAATTTTCGAATCTCAAAATTTGACCCACTTTATTGTTCTTCGTAAGGCTCAAGAGACCAAGTCCCAGAATAAACGTCCAAAAATGTGTCACCGTTGTTTACATACATAACGGAATATTTGCAATCGGCAAAGTATTTTTCCGCCGAAAATGTCGCGGTGCACTTTTATTCAAATCAGCTCCCAAATACCGTCACTACCGTTACAATTGTACCGCACTCCAATCGCGTTTCGTTTTACTAATTGACATCTTTCCCCAGAAAATCTCGAGTGTCAATTAAGATGCACATACGAAAGCCTCGCTTTTACGAGGCGGCGTCAAGAAATTAAGGCCGTCCTTGCGCAAGGAAAACTGTCGCAATTGTAGACCCGAGTTTTTCGGCTTTTCCCATAGCTTCCCAATGCTGTTTTATTCTCGGGTCAACGAACGTTCTTCGGAGTGATTTTTAAGACGTACAGAAAATAGCAAAAAATTATTTGGAATTTATTGAGATTGAAAGTATGTTTATATAGGATTGTTTATCGATCGTAATAATATGACGATTTGTATCACTTAATCTCGGTTGCATCTATGTTTATCTTTGGGAATGAAATAACGTTCGAGCTTTTATGAAAAATGAGTGATGATTTGACTTTTTTCATGATGAAAGCATGAAAAAATTATTGTTATGGAAAAGGAAGATGTATAGACGGATTTTTTGTAATGAAATGTAATATAATTTTATACTACATTTATGCAAAATTTTATAAAACTTTCGAAGTCTTTAAAAATTTTATAAAAATTATAAAATTTTCAAGTCATTCTCACAAAGTTACTCACAAATATTTTTGTATCCTTTTAATTCTTACAAAAACTTGGAGTCACCTTATGAAGATTCCGAAATTTGATGAAGATTTTATAAATTCTTCGTGAAATTGTTTCTGAGTTCCTTATGTACATTATTTTATTAATTTCTTATAAAATTTTTTATAATTCCTTATAAAACGTGTATAAAGGCACTTTTCGAAAGAGCGACATTTTATAAGGAATGTGGATAATTTATAAGGACTTTCAAAAATTCCACAAAATTTTTTGAAGATGTAAGTTACTAGGGAATTTACAATTAAAGAATAATTTACGTTACATCGAATTTTTTAAGCGTCGGAATTATTGTCCTTAAATTCTCAAAGTTCCTCAACCATTTTTGAAAAAATCAGAAAAGTGTGAATATTTCTGAAACTTAACAAATTTAAATCTGAATAATTCGAAAAAATCCGCAAAATTTATACGAGGGAAAATTCAGTACGAAAATTCCATCACTCATTACACTCAAGGACGCACAGGAATGTTATGCTTACAAGTCACCAATCACCACCTTCAACGATAAATTACAATGCGCACCGTTTATTACAATTACTGTCCAATCTAACGTAATTATCACGTTTCTAATTATAATTACGCAGTTTTTATCGCTTTTTGTAATTCTTACACTCCAAGGACTTAATTTTGATTGGAATTCAAGTTCGATTCTTACCTGACTTTGACTTTGGCGTCACTTTTGCTTTTAAATGTAATCGCAAATTGAATCTGCAAAAAAAACCAAAGTCATCATATCGAAGTATTGCGAGTTGAATATATCAAAATCAAGTATCGAATATTTCAAAAAAATATTTTGCAAAAAAACTGTAGAACCCCTCACGAAATGCTGCATAATTTAGCACAAGGTTTCCCTCCGGACGAGGAAGCAATGTAAGAAAATTGGACTTGATCGTTCCAGTCCCGCGTTATTATTAACTCGGAATTTTCATGGAGATCACCATCATAAATTATATTTTACCATTTTCCCTTAGTCGCTTGTGACACCGTTTCTCAGTGTTTAAGATAATTTAAACGTCCGCATAAACTGCAAGGCCTCGCGTTTCAGCCGAGTTCTTTTATCAGCGCAGATTTTTTAATGCACAGAATTTTTTCTAAGGTAACGAGAAATAAGGTAGTATTTTTTTGCAAACGAATTGCAGCATAAATGTTAATTCATTGTTCAGTAAATTTTTTCAAGGACTTTATGTACGTATCACAAAAATTCCCTAAAATAGCGGTGATTAATAAACATTCTGAACGATTCTTATATTAACGATTGCATAGTGTTTCCAGAGATTTGCTTAAATGTTCGTATATTCGACCGAATTACATTTTTTTTCATGTATGGCTCTAAAACGAGTGAAATTTCACTTATTTTGAGTAAAATCTAGAGAGAATGTGAATGAGAAAAAAAATGTATCTTAAAATATTAATATCGTTGTTAAAATGACGGTAATTATCGATATCAATAAAAATGGACAACCGGTTGCGAATTCGTTCATAGATCGTAATCGGGCGCGATATTAAACGACTCGGGATCGCAATTAAATGCGCGGTAAATGAAGATTCATTAACGAGGGGTACGCAACGTCTCTCTTCGACGCTCGAACTTGACATAGTTAAATATGCAATATTATATGCAAATAAGCGTCGTTATTTTCATTATCTGCGAGTCTGAATCTCGGATTGTTCTCCCTAGTCTCGAAAATCGCGCATGCCCCCAAGGATGAATTCGAACGTGATCGCGCGCTTTGGCCTCGAAATGTTTACTCGCGGATTTTAATTCTATAATTATTGTCCGTTAATTTCGCCGGGAATTTTTTTTTTCCTATAGGAACTAGAGTAAGAATCTTGGTCCAAAGTCGATGATTGGAAAATGACCCACAATGTTCGAAAATGTCTAAACTTCGTAAATTTCACAATTCTTTGGCATATAAAAATATTTTGAATCCAACAAGTTTTTAACTCCCTAATTCTTCAGAACTTCGAAATTAATTAAAAATTTCCAAAACCTGCCAATTTCCATGGAAAATCATAAATTTGCTAGAATTCGTAAAATTGGTAGACAATTCTTTCAAAAAAACATCGAATGCTATTACTTCTATCACAGTCATCTTCTCATTAATAAAAAACCTAAACATTGGCAGAACATAAATACAAGTTTCCTCAGAAAATTGACATCATGCAAAGGCCTAAAAAACCTCAAACACGCAAGTCATTCAAAAAAAGTGCAACAACACTGAAACACGTGAAAAAACTAAACTGTCTATTTTTCCGAAGCATCCCCCCGTTGCTAGAATTCCAGCGACTTGTTACAACTCCAGATTCCGAAGTACATAAAAACAACTCCAACACAAGGAGAACAACAAAAATGTAATTTAAAAAAAGCGCAACGAGATTCAGACATCGAAACACGACAAACCATGGCATGCACGTGGATCCTCGTAACGCGCGCATGCGCAGTACGCCGACTCGCCACGTGCACGTGAAAAAGCCGAACGTCCCGGCAAAACAAAACCCCGCGAACCGCAGATTTATGTTTTGTATTAACTCGCGATCTTAATATGGTGCAAATATTCGACATTAAAAACGCGAAAAAACCGCCACAACGTTCCAATCAATCACCGCGCTTTATTTATTTCGCTTTATTCGACCGTACACGCTCGAAAAGTCGCTGACTAACTTTTTCCCCGCGGTTTTCAGATAGATTTACGCGCTCGGCTGATTTCGCGTTTTCGAATTCTTTGCGATTTTTTTTACTTGTATTTTTTATTTTTGGTAGTCGTCATCATGGGGAGACAAGTTCTGAGATAAGAACGACGACGTGTGAAAATGCAAACGACGCGTCCTCGGATAATAAATAATCCCCGGGAGATTTGCATAGCTCCTGTTTCTCGATATTTTGATTTAATGACGTTCCGGGGGTGCAAAAAACGGGGAATGTTTCGATCTTCGATGTTCTGAATTAATGGATTGAAGGAAAAAACGGGGATTTCAATTTGGGTCTGGAATAAGTTATCTATAGGCAGAGGAATATGATTGATGTTGGATAATACAAAGTGATTGACATTCTTCGGTTTTTGTTTTGAAACCGGAAAAACTGAAAGTTTTCGGAGTTGGCGAACTTTGTTGAACTTCTAAATCATTTAAAATTTTCGAATACTTTTGATTTTTGAAATTCTTCGCCATTTTCAATAATTTCGAAATTCATAAACTTCCTAAAATTTTCCGAAATTCCGTAAATTAAAGATCCCAAAACTTGAAAAATATAAAAATTTGAAGTATGTGAAAACATCGGAATTTTCCACAACTTTTGGAGTTTTCAAAATAGAACAAACTTCGATTTTCAACAAAAATTGTTCAATATTCTCAAAAAATTGAAAATTATAAAATTTCTGAAAGTTTAAAAACTTCAGAACTCATTCTTTGAAACTCCGAAACTACAGAACTCCTAAAATTCCCAAGCTTTCAATATTCCAAAATTTAGAAACGGTAAAGAAACATCTAAATTCATCCAAATTCGTATAAACTTAAAATTCTAAAGAGTTCGCGACTTCTAGGCTTTCATTTAATAAAAACCAAAAACTGTCATCACTTTGATGCACAAGGACTTTTTGATTTAAAACATTTTTCACAAGTTTGAACAATTTCAAAATTCGAAAATTTCCAAAACACAACAATTTTTCAAAACTCCGTTATGTATTAAAAATCCCAAAACTTTACAAATGTAAAAATTCAAAATTCTTCAAAAATTTCGAAGTTTCCGAAAGTTTGAAAACTCCAGAACTTTATAATTGTCTATAACTCCGAAACTATAGAACATCCAAAATTCCCAAGCTTTGAATATTTCAAAAATTGGAAACGCTCACTTTAAAATTCATCCAAAATTCGTCAAAACTTAAAAATGGCAAAAGTTCAAAAATTTTGTTACTTCTAGATTCCCACTGAATCAGAACCAAAAACTCTCATGTGATTAAACGATTAAAAATTCCAAAAAACCTCCGGAGCAATGAACGATTTGATTTTAAGACTTCGATCCAAACATTTTTCACAATATTCAACAATTTCAAAATTCCAAAAATTCTAAAACACAATAATTCTCCAAAATTCCACAAATTCAGAACCTCGTTACATTACAAATACACAAATTCGAAGTATCGAAACCCACGAATTCTCCAAAACATTCAGAATTTCCAAAACTTAAAAATGTTCTCATTTAAAATTCTACTAAACATCAAAATTTCTAAATTTCTAAAGTTTCAAAAATTCAGAACTTCGTAATCTTATCTAAAACTCCGAAACTACAGAACTTTCGATATTCCCAAGCTTCAAAAACTCCAAAATTTGGAAACCTTAAGAATTAAGAACTTAAAAATTCATTCAAATTTGTCAAAACATAAAAATCCCCAAATTATACAAATTTCGCAACTACTTACGAGGCTCTCAATGAATCAGAACCAAAAACTCTCATTCGATCGAAAGTTCAAAAATGCCAAAAAATCTCTCGATCAAGGAAGTTCTTATATGAATAAGATTTTTCTATCTTTATAAGACAACCTTGAAAAATGTTCTCAAAATTGAAAAAAAAACTTGCAAAATTAAAAAAAATAAAAAATTATTTCTTTTTTTTTATGCTATGCAAATATTAAAAAAAAAATCCTCATAAAGCTCGAATTCCCTCATAAAGATCAGAGCTACTAGAGAAGCATCATCTGAATTTATTATACCCTATTTTACCAAAACCAAAAATAGATCAGGTCAACGGGTTGTACAAACTATACCACTCGTAACAATACATTATTCAATAACAACAATGATAGTAGGCCACGAAGGACAAAAAATCCTTTACAATGCTAAACATGTCGATTCAATCAATGTAAATGAAAAAATGCGTCAAAAATGAATTCATCGCGCTCTGTTTGGACAACCTTGTGCCTCACCGTTCTGGGTGAAATCAGCGTTCAATGCATAGCGGAAAAATAATTCCCCAAATTCCCGTTCCCAAGATCGTCATTTTTAGTTTGAGAAATAATAACATAAACGAAAAAACTCCAGTATTTGAGTATCATTAACGATTGTATGGGATAAATGGCCTGATATTTTTCGTGGCTTTTTGTTCCTCGTATTTTTGAACGTCGCCGAAAACCGTTGCACGTTTTACGACCTCACGTTCTTTGGGACATTTTTTTTCACCGCCGGCTATTCACATTTAAAGTCGTTGAACCAAATACGTGGGAGTCATTGTTGCAACCGTAAACGACATTTACTTATATTTAGTTGTGCAATGCTCCCGAAATGAATTTCGATTATAAAATCGAAATTCTTTTCGGCTTCTTTGGGAGTTTATACAAACATAGTTCATGTTTGATATGTGAACTTGAGCATTCGGTGATTGATGGGCGTAGGAGTAATCCTGAGTGTAATTGGAATTTTGTAGGTGATAATTTGATGTATATGCGGGTGATTTATATTGAAGTCACTGATGTGTAAATTTTTGATGTGCTTTTGAAAGTTGAATTCTTCAGTAGCAAAACTTGCAAAATTGACGATTGGAATACACATTTTCTAAATTTGGCGATTCTTATGGAAAATTTGATAATTTTGAAAAATTGAGTCCCAATAGTGGAAAATTTGTTGAATCGGAAGATTCGAAATTTCGAAACTTTGCGTCAGTAAAAATTTCGGAACTTGTTTCGAAAATTTCTAACATTTATATTTCATGATTCGTAGTTTTGATGGTACAAATTTACTAATCAGAAAATTATTCTTATTATTTATTGTATTATAAATTATTGTTATTAATTATTTATATTAATAATTAATTAATATAAATTATTGTATAATTTCAAATTTAGTGAAAAACTAGACTTAAAAAATACAAAAGTCGATACGCAAAAGTTTTAGTTTTCAAATACCGATTACGAAATATATATGAAATTTTCGGATTATAATTTAGAGCTAATTCTGTTATTTCTAAATGTTCCCTTGAAATTTGTGAAATTCAAACAGTTTTACACTTTAATACCTATAGTATATAACAATTTTAAAATTTAATGATTCACAAAACGAGAAAATAAAGACGTTCACTGGATAGGAAACATGAAAATCGAAATTCACAATTCTGCAAGTTGGAAAATGTACTTAAAGCAATTAAGCAAATTTAAACATTTCGAAAAATCTAAACTACTGAATTTTTGTTTTGTCAATAAATAAATGAATAAACTAAGGAAAAGTAATGTTGAATGTTTTCAATTTCAAAATTTATTTACGGAAATATGAAATTGGATATTAAAAATTTGACGGTCTGAAAACCGAGAAACTCAATTTCGAGTAACAAAAAATGTGTAAATCGAATTAAAAAACTTACGCGATTAGAAATGCAGAGATTCTGAAGGAAAAATGTGAAAATGTACAAATAATAATCCTCAAGATTATTATAAACGAACATACTCAAGAGCTTTAAATTTTTCAATTAGGATTGAGAAATAAAGAAGTTTCAATCTTTAAAGTATCTAAAAATTACAGTTACTTATACAGAACTGAAATGTTCAAGTTCGTATCTGAAAACTCAAAATAACTTCCAATAACTTCTAGAATCCGTCATTTTTCAGAATATGCCTTCAAAAATTGCAAATGTATAAATAAGTCTTCATTTTAATGTTATATTAATATTATTTATTCCATATTTTCCAAGTATAGAAAATCGTCAAATTTTATTAATTCTTATGATTCAAAAAAAATTCACCTTAATTCTCATAAAATTTTCCACCGTAAAAATTTCCTGAAATCGTTAACAAATTTGAACATTCCATGAAAATGATGGATTCCACCAGATTTTCGAGTATTTTTATCGGTTGCGATCTACCGATATATTTCCGTTTTTTGAACATTTCCCTCGTTTCACCCCGGTTCATCTTTCGCAGAGATCTCTGAGTGTCCTTGAAAAATTACCTTTCATTATATCTATCGATTACGCATCTCGGTACCCATTAACCACCCGAGCATTTCGTTCGACTCTTTCGATTTCATCCATCCAATTAACAGCTATTCCGATCGCGGGACGATCAAGGAACAAGTTCATTGAAAATGCCAATCAACCGATCCCCGCATATTGTAAAAAGCGCATTAAAAGAGGATCGCGATCGCAACAACTTTTTTTCCCGAACCGTGATAAATGTTTTCCCTGAAGAAATAGCGAGCATTGCGAAAATTCTTTTTTCCCTGTTTTTCATCAGGCGAACAATTCGTGCGATTTTCCGGTAAATCGATCGAGCCCAATTTCATTCGAAACTTCAATAATCACAAATCTTCCAAATTCTGACGATTTTTTAATAGAATCCATCTCTGATATTCTGAAATTTTTTATTTCTAGATTCAAAGTTTCGATTTCGAGTTAAAAAATGTGTAATTTCCACTTATAAAAATTTTAATTCAAACTTCTTAGCTTTCGAATTTTTGTGAATTCATTAAAATCCACAGTTTATGTAATTAATGTCAATTTTTGTGCGGGGAGGGGGTGGGGTAGGGGATAGCTGCCCCCCTTTAATAATTTATAATAAAAGTATAATTTTCCGAAAAATCAAATTTGACTACTTTCCATAAATTCGTCTACCGATCCATATTGATATAATAATTACTTCGAATTATTGACTTACTAAGAGACATTCGATACTGATAATCGTATTAACTAATGCACCTCAATATTTGTCATAACCACACACACACCTTGTTACAAGCCTCCAAATCGGTGTAATTAACGGGAAAAAAAATACCTGGGTCGACTACATCTCCGGCAGATGGTTGAGTCAACAATAAATCGAAACGTTTGCTAATGTAGAATAAACACGAATATTACGATATGAAATATTTTTTTAAACACTTGACTTTGGGAAGCGGAAATATGATATTAGGAATCGTGATGCAACATGCGAAATTGGGTTCCTATTTTCAAGACTTTTCTCAATTTTTCTTGAAATAAATTTTTTTCTTGTGTGCATTTTCGGTTTGGAACTAGAAATTCAATATTGAGTTTTGGAATAAATATGATTGCTTTTTTTATAATTCCCGGAAAATGGTAATTTTTTCCACTGTTTTTCGTATAAAAAGTGATAAATATTTCTTTACTTCTGTAAAAAGGATAGTTGTTTTCACTCGTGGAGAAATCGTATCTAAAAAGTTCAAATGTTGATTGAAAATTAAAAATTAAATTGAAAAAATTAAAAATTAACACCCAGATTTTCGGGTGCTGCGGGAAAAGTGATTAAGCACTGCGAATTTTGATAGATTCAATGAGATTACAAAATAGAATCCGAAAAATGAAGTCATGAAATAGCAATCGATGCGGAGCGCTGTACATGTGTAAGGAATGCGAGAAATGCAACGAAATCATTGATAACACGCGACGTGACAAATCGGCGAACTTCAAATGGCCTCACGTTTGTCTATAAAGAATTTCTAGAAAATGCTCCCGATGCAACTATATATACCTACTCTTCCACATCCTGACAAACACCATTTACATTCACGTTTTTTGTTGTCGTTCGCCAGGTAAGTCATGATTTTCGAACTAAAGTGGTCGAATTTACAATTTATTTAATTTCTTTTATTATTATCGTAAAATATCCAACGGAGCCAGTGATAAGTTGTGAAAATTTAAATTATATTTGATTACGGAAATTTGAAAATTAGACAAAATTCAAACATTTGAATTTTTAAATACTATCATATCAAATAAACATCGAAAAATCAAAATCCTAAGTGCCTGAAAATTGGAACTACAAAATTGTGGAATTTGAGAATTCAAGAAATCAGACCATGGGAATTTCAAAAATTTTAGAATATTCACATTCTGAAATTTTATACAAGTTAACGTCATGGAATTCTTTTAATTCCAGAGAATGTGAAAATTGTGTATTTTCATTCTGTAAACGTATTTTTCTATAAATGGAGACCGTTAACATTGTTTATAACTTTCAAAATTCAGAAATTTGAATTTCAAGAGTTTCAGATTTGACGATTCCGAAATCTGCGCTCCGAGAAAGAAAAAACGAAGATATTTTCAAATTTCGAAATTAATATATTGAAATTCGTAAACTCCATAAAACAAATTTCCGAATTCAAATTTTTGGTTTATGAATCTGGTGATGACGAATTCAGATAAAATGACTTGAAAATTTTAATAATTGTGAATCCTTAGAACCTAAAAATTAGCGATCCAAAACATTTCATTTGCAAATTTTTGAAGGAAATCAAAACATTTACGAAGTCTTAAATTTTCAGCACACAAAAATTCAAATCATACAAATCCAGAATTCGAAAATCCAAATATTCTAACTCGAAAATTGACAAACCAAAAAATAACTACTTTCCAGTATCTAAAAATCTCGAAGCGAAAAGATCGAATCTGAATCAAAGTTTCCATCATCGAAAATTTAGAAAATTTTTATCAAATAAAAAAATTACAAAATATACAGATAATTAAAAAAAATCCTCGAACGATTATAAAATTTTAAAACCGAGTAGAAAATTGAAATCCATAACAAAATTCTAAATGTCACGATTTCAGCATGGAAATTCCAAAATTTGTCATTCTTGAAACATAAATTTTAAAAAGTCAAAAATTGCAAAATTGCTTCCTTTTTTCCAAGTCCAAAGCCCACCACTTTCCCTTATTGTCACCACGCCACTGGCTCCAACAAGACCCAGTTCCCAAATCATAAATCGTCCCGAAAGTTGCATCTTTTTTCACTCTCTCTCTCAGCGTTTGCCCAAGGAAAGCGATAAAGCTCTCGTTTGACGCGATAAAAGGCCGAAGTCACTTTTCCCGAGATAATAGGCCGCTGAAACGTCGATTTCGAAGGGCAACGGCCTTATGAGGAAACGTCCTTGCTTTTTCTTCTTCTGCCTCTTCTCCGAGAGCCCGAGCGTGCGCGAGATACGCGCGCGCTCGAGATATGCAAATAAGCCGAGCGGAAAAGACATAAGATTCGTAATTGAAGCCGATAAAAGTGTCCTATCTCGGCCACTCTTTCATTGTGAGCGAGTTAGGGCGCTTATTAGATAATACACGTAAAATAACCCGTCGTTTTTCACGTGCTACATAAAAATGGACGGATTACTTTATGTCGAAGTTTATGACTTGGGGATTTGTCCTATACAAGAAATGTGAATTTATAGTAAAGAGTCAGGGGTAATAATATGGGTTTCAGGGGAAAGGAGGGGGGAAATTTTTCATGTTTATATTTAATATGCTGGAATCATAGTAAATTACCAAAAATTTCAAAGCTATTTGAGATTTTTAATAATTTCCCAAATATTTTAAAAAGAAGTCAAAAAGTCTATTAATTCACAGAAATACTGCAAAATATTCGTGTATCGTCCATAATTGCTGCGAACTCTTAAAATTCCTCGATCTATTTTTCAATCACGTAATAAGATTAGCAATGACCCCTCCCCCCCTCCAAAAATATATATTCAGGAAGATATAATTGATTCCCCTCCCTCACCTCTAAAACGTCTCACGACTCCATTATTCTACAGTACCTCCATAAAAAATAATTGCAAAGTACATTTTCCATGTAGGTATTTCCTCTGTTAATTCATAAATCAACAGAGACATTAAAAATTGACATCCAATTTTCAATTTGTCAAATCGAGGATACTTTCAATAATTATTATTTTTCATAATCTTTTTATAAAAATTCCCCATGATAACTGACCACATGCATGTACGTTATCACAATATGAAAAGTGATTCATTTATCGTAAAAGGTCAGTTCCAAAAAAATAATTAAGTAGCCGAGCTAAAAGGAATCCTGAAAGTAAATCGTGTGGAATTCGAAAACCTGTAAAAATTTCTAAAGATAACAACGATACGCACTTATTTTCTGGAGGAACAATTATTTTGAAACAGTTTTGTCCCGCGTCAGAACTTTTTATGCGTCCATTCCACCAGGAGCGGCAGTTTAAAAAAAGATCATTCAGTTACCCAAAATATTTATCTAGAGAAAAAATGCTTGCATCATTTATCATTCGTCGCCGTCCTTAATGGTTTCATATTCCATTACACGTTTGGTAGAACAAACAAAAAGTTTATGGCAAAAAATTACAGATTACTCAGAATTACGGTAAAGTGGATTATGATTTCTGAATATTCGATGCAAATGACAATTTTCACTCAAATTTTCATAGTATGAGAAAAAATTTTCCGAGTTGCAATAAAAGAATGAAAAAAAAGATATATACTAATCAAATTATAAATTTCGTGTGTGTCAATATTTGTTACTTTCTTTTGAAAAGAAACACTGTCTGGCTTTAAAAAACCCATTGAAAACCACTGAAAATCTTTGAAAACGATACAATTTTTCCCAACGCCCAAATAAAATTTTTAATGGTTTCGGCTCTCGAACAATTGGAACCGATGGGAAATACCATTAAATTTGTTCAACATGGAAAACCATTGACGATGGTTTTTAATGGTTCTTAATGGATTTTCGAGAAGTAACTTTATTTTTGCGCTGTTTAAAAAAATTCTTCACGTTTTCAGTAACTTCACGAGTTTCGATCGAAAATGTGCAAATTACCCGGGGAAAAATAGTTTGCCATTGTCGATCTGTCCTCTTTCACTCATTAGCTTTATAAGGTAAGCGATCGGGGATAGCGAGTCAAGGATTCGTAGAAATTAACAGAAGTAATAAAAGCGATAAAAGGTAGCGGCGACGAGTCTTCGCGCCGAGCTCCTCTACCGCGATGACGTGTGCCTGTCGCTTTGAAGCGCATCGCGGTGTCAAGTGTCAGGAGAATACCCCGAGCATTCCACGCTATTCCACGATCGGTTTGAAATCATCCGCGGGATGGATGCTACTCGAGAAAAAATCGAGCTAAACGAAGCGCCGGGGAAAAAGTCAACAGGGCCACGAAGTCACTTAATTTTCCCATGGGAAGTCGCGGTTTTGCCATGGTGGAAAAAAGGATAATAGAGATTTTTACAGATACAGTTATTGGGAGAATCTAATTTTTCTGTATATTATCTTTCTATCAATAAATCGAAAACCAATCTAAAATTATCTCACTTCAAACATAACGTGATGTGATGATGATAACAAAAATGTGCGAGAAAAACATTACTCATACGATCAGTACATAATCTCCTCGATCAAAAAATCACTGTGAATGTTTATCAACGAGACAAAAAAAGATGAGAAACATATATGACTTGTACATGGGTAAAAAGACTTTCAGTTTTGTAAAACAGTTCATTACGAAGTCAATCCCATAAAAAAAGCAAAAAGAAACATTTTTTTTGCACGCTCATCTTCCGCAAATAGCTATATACAACTTTTTCATTTTTATCTCGTAGTACAGTGGAAGTCATCAGAAGTTATTTGAAGTAAGAAGTTTTTTCTAGCTGTCTTATTGAATGGAAATCAATTCGAGATCGCTTGGTTCGGACTAATTATAACAAATTGTGATTTGCGTCAAATTTCTTCGATTTTGTGGACAATTTACTGTATAGAGCCTTGTTCTGAAAAGTATGAAACTGATCATACTTTGAAAAAAGGGCAAAAATAATTTATCAGCGACATTGAAAACTGATGATTCTCGTATTGTAATTCAGAAATTTGTATCAAGTCGACAAAAAAGATTACATGGCATGTATGATTCGGCAGAATTTATTCTTTCGATTATGGGAATTGCAGAAAAAAATTGTGTTGTTTTCGGCTGGGATGACTCAATGATTGACGTTTTTTGACAAAAAATCCGGAACTCATAAAATTGAACATGCGTCAGTAATGTTGTATGAATCTTTACGTATTTTATAATCGAATGGAATATTTTCGAAAACTTCGTAACTTTAGAACTGAACAATTTTCGAACTTTTGAATCCTTTTAAACTCCGAAATTCTTGGACAATCTCAAAATAATCAAAATTCGACAACTTCCGAAATTTTCCAAGATTTAAATGTTTCAAAACTATTAAATTCCAAAATTTCACAACTCCGAAACTTTAAAATGCTGAACTTGAAAGTTTGGAATTCATTAAAATTCGCCAAAACTTCGAAACGGCAAAAATTCGAAAATTTCGGAACTTCTAGACTGCCAAATGTTGAAACATACGTTTTTCGAACAACTTTGAAAATTGTAAAATCTGACCAAATTTCGAACTCCACAATTCTTTGACATTCTCAAAACTTGAAAAACGAAATTATAAGGAATTTGGGATCGATCAACTTTGGACTATCGAAATTAATGCGATTTTCCTAGAATTTTTTGTAAATAGGCATAGAAATTATGCTTTTTGTACTAATAGAAATGTACTAGAAATGCAATGCTTTAAAACGCCAAAACTGATTAACTTCAAATAAACGATACTAGGTATTATACGGACGAGCAACTATACGCAACTGTCCTCTTCTCACTCACAGGAGCAGTGGTTTAGTGAGAGAGAGAAAGCAATGATACTATAATTTTTTTAAACTCACTTTGTCGATGTAATCATCATCATGCATTATCATTATCTGGCTGAACCGGCTCTGAAACAAAAAATTATGATAATACAAATTTAATTCATCAATTCAATCACTTTAAATAATTATTCAACTAGTTGATTAATTGATCGAAAA
>JAPYZK010000999.1:0-28400 GCA_030522785.1 Platygaster equestris | reverse complement strand
CCCCCCCCCCCCCCCCGCCCCAAACGAAATTTCTGGTTACGTCCTTGATTTGGGCTGAAAGAAGGGGCTTTCGCGAAAATCTAAACATTGTCAAACGCGCGAATCCGTGACGAATCGATGCTTCAATTTAGACCGAATTAATTGAATTATTCAAGCCGAGTCGGAAAAGTGCGCGAGCGGAAAATCGATCGCGACTCTCCGGAGTGACCGATAAACCAGTTTTCTCGTAACGATTTTTTCCCAGCGTGATTACAATGTACCGGACTTTTATCGCGCGCCTCGAGAATATGGGCCAGCGCGAAAAAAACCGCCCGTCCCGCCTCAGAACATTCCGCGTGCGGCGATTACCGAAAAAGAAAAAAAAAAAAAAAAAAACGTGTAGACAAAAAAAGAAGTCGCGTCTAAAGGGAGAATGTCTGTTGCTCTCAGCTCTCTAAATCTAAAACAGTGGAATTCCACAGATTCTCAGTGATTTTTCACTGATGGGGGAAAAGTTAAGGATGTTGTAATTCATCAGAAACTATAGTTACTGACGAATGACAGTGAATCTAAGGTGTATACACCCTAGTATCTTTGATTATTTCAAGAGTTGACAAAATCTTATACATTTTCCAAATTCATTTCTATTTCATTTTCTCATGAGGTCGAATTTGTGAAAACTTTATTAGACAAAATTTCCTTATGTGGTAATTTTTGTACACGAATTTTGTTTCTTATAAGGTTTTTATAAGGTCAAACTTTAAGAATCGTAAATTTTTGAGATTTATGTAAGGTCGATCTTATAAAAAATGGAATCTTTTAAGGAATAAAAATCTCGTAAGATTTCGAAAATTCGTATAGCAATGAAAATTATTAGAGCGCATTATAAAATGAATAAGTTTAAAAAAATCATGTTCGCAAACTGAAAGTTTGGAATTTTTAAATATTAATTAAAATAGTGGGTGAATCGAGAATCCGGAACTTTGAAATTAAAATTCGGAAATATAAACGTTTGACTTCGAAACGACTGTGAAATATAATGGAATTTCAATTGAAAAAACAATTTTTATTCATAAAAAGCAGTTTGATTTCTCGTCTTCAAATTTTTGGAATTTTCGTTCTCGAAAAGATAAAATCCTTCCAACCAAAAATGCTATCAGAATTAATCAGAGAGCAAAAAACCTTGGAACGGTATTAACTTTTCATTTTTTTACCATGATGTTATGTGTTTCGACAAAATTGCATAATTTCCTTATTATTTTCAAATAGATGCACGATCGTTCTTAAAACTGACGTCTGGAAAATCGGGACAAATCTAAAAATATTTGTTGACCTAACGGATCGGACGACATCGATCTTCTGCATACATTAATCAAAACCAGATGTCAATAAAATATTTGATGACTCTACGTCAAGAATTTACAGCATGTGAATGATGTTTAAAATGAAGCAAGAAATTGAAAAACATAATTTTCCAGACGTATTTGCAAAAAGAGCTATATCTATGAAGATATTAAAAAAAAAAAAAAAAAAAAAAAACACTTTGCAAATGAAAACTACAATTATTCAACTGTATCATTGAAATATCGAATTTTTTCGGAAATAAATTTCACTTCATGAAATTTCATGATTTTTGTATTTGAATTCGTGAACTTTCAGATTTCAGTGTTTTATGACTTTTTAAATAATATCGAATAATTCAAATTCTTTTTCTTTATGGCTTGGAAACTTGGAATTGTTTGAACTAACTTTCTAAATTCAATTATTAAATTCTCCTTATTGCATTTTTCATTCATCGTAACTTCTTAAATTTTTGATAACATTTTTACATAAAAAAAGTATTATTAAGTATAAGAATTATATCATTAGAGAATTCAAGTTCCCTTAGAGAACGACTACCCATATTTGACCTATATAAAACCTATAAACGCTGTATAATTGAGATATATTTGGCATACATATGATGTATTTAAATGTATATAAACAACATAATATGTATGCCATATATGTTACTCCTAAATTTTATACAAGTAAGCCACATATATCTCACCTCCATCTGGCCTATATTGCGTTTATATATAACATATATAAAGGAATGCATGTACATATAGGTGGGAGCGTTGAATATAGGTCGTTTGGGGTCTCATATATCTCGTTTATAGGTCATACATAGGTCATCTATAAGGTCATATATATGTGTTTTATATGGCGATTATAGGTCAAGTATAGGTCACTTATATAAGTTACATACAGGTCATTTATAGATCTTATAGATGTCGAATATAGGTCGTCGTTCTCTAAAGGTTTGGAAATTTCGAAAGGCACATTTCGAAGTGTTCGATTTATAAAACGCTATTTTCAAATTTGAAAATTTTCAAATTTGCATCGAAAACGTCATCTCGAAAATTCAAAAACTCGGAAACTTGCAAAATTTCTGCCCGTACAATATTCGGGATTAAGTCATCGCTGTTTGAATCAGTAATGTAATAAAAACACGGCAAGTTCAACAATTCCGCAAATAATATGGGACACTATGGGAAAAGCATATCGAAAACAGGACATGCCTCTTTTAATAGCACGTCTGATGGTTACCCAAATCAAACTGGAGAACGGAAAAAAAACCATGCGCACATTCCAGTGACCTAAAGATCAAAAGAAAAGTAGGGCCGCGAAAAAAACACTACTCACCCCGAGCTGCATTCCTAGGCCGGTTCGCGTTTTGTATCCTTCAAAAGCGAAATTTTTGTATCCTTCACTAGGGCAAAGCCAACTCTTTTTTATGTTTTCACTGCAGTCACTCACGTGCAGCGATCGCGCGAGCAACAAGCGAAATGCCGCCGAAAAATGCGCACATCGGCCGCGGTTGATAACGGAACACGCGCCAACTTCGCGCCAATCGTGATTCGCGAACGCGCCCGCGCGCGCCGAACAGCAGGAAAACGCACTTTCTTTCGATGTTCTTCTCTTTTTTCCGACTATTGGGGATGGGAACTCGCTGTTTTTGGCAGTTTGGCGGAGATCGCGAATTTTGCAAAGGATTTTTGACGCGGACAAACACGACTCACAGAAGTCCGGAATGCACTGGCGCGCGATCAGATTCAGAAACGAAAAAGACTCAAACGAGAGAGAAAAGAGAATGGTGCGAAATGCGACACTGCTGCGCAAGCGCGGGATTTTAAAATTCTTCCCTCCACGTGTCGGTTACGGGAAGAAAGAGATCACGCTAAAGGCAAAGGGTTTTTTCGTTGCAAAAATTGTTTTGATTAAAAATGAGTTCTTTTTTTTATATTTCTATGAAAAAGTGCAATTTTTCACTGTTTCGCACGTGAAAAGTTACCGATTTTTTCACTCGTGAAAAAATCGATCACTTTGTTGACATGCGTAACATTGGGAAAAACTGCCGTTTTTTCAAATATTCACACTTATTTGAAATCTGTCGCATGGTATATTCTTGCTTATCTAGTCGTTTTCTATTGTTCCGTCACTGCCGTTTAAAACTGATAAAATTTTATAATTTTTAGATCATTGAAAAAAAATGACGAAATTAAAGAAATTGAAAAATACAAAAATTAAAAAACAGTAACATTACACAAATATTTCGTTTAAAAACTCGTTTTATAAAACATTAAAAGTACAATTTTTTCCATGCAGTGCCTATTGTAATTATTTACAATTATGTCACAGCTCACAATGAGTCGCGTCAAAAAATTCATCAATTTAATTTAAAAAGATCAGTGATGATCATCCATGTATTGCATTTCGGAAAACAAAAGCATCGTATTTGGTAGAGGTCTCGGTTGAGGGGACAGCACAGTGAATATTTGTCTTTCCACGTCGACACTTGTTCTGAAAAAGGCAAGAAAACAATCAACTACAAACATTGAAAAAATTATTGACCTTTCAAAAAATGCAATGTGCGCCAAGAAAAAGGGAACTTAATTGGTTTGTAGAACAACAAAATACTTTTTAAATAAAAACTGGTGATCCCAAATTATTAACGTCAACAGTTTAAATGTGGCCAATGAAATTCAAAAACAAATCTTTCGAGCCAGTTGCTCGAATTCCTAATCTGGACAATTTTGTGTTGAAACTCAATGTCAAAATTTCAGATGACAAAATCACAAAAAAACAAGAAAATACACTAACACGCAGACGAATCCGGCTACGTTTGTCTGGACGACGTCGTCCTCCGGGGAATCGGCAAACGAAACCGAGAGCAAATGATTGAGCAGATGCGGGCCTGGCGACATCTCCACCAACTTGGTCATATTGTCCTCGGACTTCATGCCTAACGGCATGCAGGAGGCGGGTAACATCGGGGCGCCGATTTTAAAGATCCTCGCCTCGCTCCACCTGATGTCGATTGTGTGCGGAAAAAGGCCAAGTCTGCTGGTCCCATAAAAATACTCACGAATACTGAACATCCTGGCTTGGGTTCTCTGGGCCTTACTCCTTTCTACGACCCCTCCGCTTTTCGGCACATACACGACCTTGACGAAATCCGGCATGTCTCTCGCGAGCTCGTTGTACAACCTTTCTTGGTCCAACACCAAAATCGCGTCCACTTCGAAAGCCTGGGAAGCATGCGTCAGCAATTTGTAACCATTCCCTTTAATCCATCCACACGTGTTAATCACAATTCCCGAGTACTTGGCTTTCTTGTTGGCTTGTAGTCGATCATTGCAAACTTCAGCTAGTCTGTATAAATTATTTTTTATTAAATAGGTTTCTGAATAGATAAAGTTTTTTAACTTTCATTTTCAGGAATTGATTACAGAAAATGTATATCAAATTAAAAATTCTAATTCAATTACAAACTTTTTGATTTTTTAATTTTATAATATACTAAAAATGAACGAAATTGGAGTTTTTATGCAGAAAGATTTGACAGTTGAAAACGTTGAATTTATTATCCAAAACTTTTATACTTAGCACTGTGGAATTTTCAAAAAAATTCGGCACAAAACTTGTCTACCTCAAAGTAAAATAATTATTGAGAATAATAATTTCGATCGCAACTACAGCAAAAAGTGTAATTGCAACGAAAGCAATTATACCTTGAGACTAAAAGATTGTAAAGAGCAATATTGTCGCCCGGTGATTTATGGCCGAAATGAAAGACCAATGGCGCTTGTTGGGAAAATCCTTCTTCGACACTGCTCGGTCGTTCGACCAAAAGAGCGCCAACGGTGCCAGGTATTGCGATGTGTCCCTGACCCACATCAAGATCAACGAAAATAGGCCGCCTTCCCATTCGTACCGCATAATTCAAGAGTATTCGACATAGGGTTGATTTGCCGACGTCGCAAGGGCCAACCACCATGGTGATGGGACCGCGTTTGTCCTCCTTTTCCGCACTCTCACGCATTCGCTCCAAGGCCGCATGGCAGTTCAAATAAATTCCCATCGGCGTTTCCTTGGCGATGTAGTTCACCTCTGTTTTACCATACAGCTGCAACACGCATCCTTGGTACGTGAAGACTGCTATCTTGGATCCTTTCGTGAATTCGTACTTTTTGTTTTTAACGAGTTCCGTGCCAAAAACCTCAGCCAGTCCGCTTTTCAACTACGACAATTGACAGACAGTGCATATTCGTAAACTTTTATTATAGATATATATTTCCTGTTGTTATTCATATAATTTGATACAATTATTCAATATGACAGTATGAATAGTGTGCACGTTTTTATTTGATGGTTTTCAGATGAAAATAAAAGTATTGGTTATACATACCTCCAAATGAACTTTCTCGTTCTTACTATCACCTTCGGAGCTCTTACTGTCAACTTCGAAGCGCAGCTCGGAATCGGGATCTAATTTGTATTCCTGTGACAGCGGAGCTTTTTCTTCAGTCATTTTGTTGTTTAATTATTTTATCCGATCTTCACTGATCTTCACTATTGTTGTTGACAAAACCGTTGTTTACGCCGTTTACGGAGCTAACAGCTGATACACGAACGCGCTCGAACACGCCCGAAGATGCCTACCTGATACACGAACATGCACGAATAAGCCCGAAGGCAGCCGGAAATATAATATGTATACACTGCTGTCACATATTTTTGACAGATCGGCGTGCATTTGGTAAAAACATGCATCAGAAGTCAGAACTTGTCAGAATTAAAGTGAATAAACGTCGATAAAAATAAACAAATCATCATCATCGAATACTGTTGTTTTGTTATTGAGATTTACAAAGAAACATGTCAAGATCATCAACGCGATTGGATGCCAAAAAAGTGGTAAGTGTAAAAATCAAGTTGATATTTCAAAGGGCATTGCCAAATTCCATACTTGTTTTCGCATCACAAAATTCAGTGCATCAATTCCATTCGTCGACAGCGAAAATTATGTTTGTGCATTGAAAAAAAAATTCTAGCTAAAAATTAAATTAAAGTTTTTCGAAAAACGGAAAACATGGAGATAAAATCTAAATCCCTGCAATTGATCAATTTCGCCATGTATGTCATTTCAAGGCTTTTTTTCTTGCAGAATTCGGAATTATTCACCCTGACTTACGGATCCCTAGTCGCCCAGTTACTAAAAGACTACGAGAACGTGGACGATGTTAACAAACAACTTGAGCGAATGGGTTACAACATAGGAATTCGCTTGATAGAAGATTTTTTGGCGCGCACAGGATCCGGGCGATGTTACGATTTCCGTGACACGGCGGAAAAAATCCAGAGTGGCTTCAAACTTTTCCTTGGCATCACACCCTCAATTACAAATTGGAACGCCGCGGGGGATGAATTTTCCCTCTGTTTCGAATCCAACCCCCTGACGGAATTGGTCGAGCTACCCGACCATTGCCTGCATTTGAAATATTGCAATGTTTTACCCGGGGTCATAAGAGGCGCTTGCGAAATGGTTCAGATGGAAGTTGCCTCGTGGTTCGTACAAGATCAATTGAAAAATGACAATGTCACAGAGTTGCGAATCAAATTCATCAAGCGCTTAGAGGACGCCATTCCAGCAGGCGAAGATTAATCATTATATCGTAATATTATTGTATACATGATTTACATTATATTGTAAAAACGTTTAAAAATGTATCATTTGCCATTTTTTTTACTTTCCTCAGTAATGATACTTACCTTAAAAATAATGTTATTTTCAATATGTTTTTCAGTCTTCAAAACTCAAACTCCAGGATTTTAAATTATACAGTTAAATGGGGGATAAACTTTGGAAATTGAATGAACTGCATTTTACATTCTAACGTTGAATGTTTTGGTAATGCTGGGTTTTTCATCTCAAAAAATTATAATTAGATTTTTAAATTTAGTCAACAAGGCCTGAGAATGTTAAAATTCATACATGAGAGAATGTACATTTTAATATTTGATGCTTCAAGAACTTAGAAAATATAAAATTATATCAATTTGCTAATTCACAAGTTACAAAAAGTGATTTAAATTTCATCACAATGTGCACAATAAACTGAGAAAAAGTGATATACTTAGATATGCTGAAATAAAATTCATTTAGATTACTTCAAGTATTTTTTTAATCAAAAAAGTACATGTAAAAAATACATACAAAACTGGAGAGATTTGCAGAATGAATTCAATGCAAGAAACTGAATTTGGCACCCTCAAAATTTATAAGTTTGCGTAAAGAATGATGGGGCAGTGATCGCTTCCATACACTTTGTCCCTCATGAGGATGTCGCAAATTTTATGAGAGATGCGTTCCGATACCAAAAAGTAGTCGAGTCTCCTGAAATTTCATTCAAACGTTGTTTTTCATACACTACTTTGCACCAAGTTTACGATACAAACGAATCATATTATTTAAAAATTTCATATTACATCTAATATATTAATTTTCACAAATCATATCCCATTCCTGTGAAATTTTGATAATTTATGAAATCAATTGTATACCATCCAATGTTTCTAGCTCTTGCATTGCTGAAGTATGACCAAAAAGTGTAAGCTCCTGTTTTTTCAGGATACAATTTCCTGAAAGTGTCGACGAAACCCTGAGCCAAAAAATCTGTCATTCCTTCTCGTTCTTCCTTGGTGAAACCAGCGTTTTTCTGATTGGCTTTTGGATTTGTCAAATCTGAAATAAGATACAATTTTTCGTTATCGATCTGCTGGACCATTTTACATTGTCTATTAATTGTAATAACAGTTTTCGAAAACTTTGTAAAATATTCGAAAATTTTTTGTAGATAATCATATCCAATTTCTTCAGATCCTAAAAAAGTTGTCAACATAAAATATTTCATGCTGGCCATAAATAACTGACAGAAAAAATCGAATTATTATTCAATTTCGTTCATAATTTGAAGTAGTCTTCGGATAAGTACCAATTTCCTGGTGAGCGACGTTCATGTCACCACAAATAATGACTGGTTTTTTCTCATCCAATTTTTTCATGTAATTTTTGAAATCCTCGTTCCACTGCAATCTTTTTGGCAAAGTCACCAATTTACTGCCTGCGTTTGGGACGTCTGCAAATTCGTGAAAATGTTTTTTTGTCAATTTACAAGTATTCCAATATTCGCAATTGTACAAAAGTTAATTTCTTTAAACTTACAAACATTCACGATGTAGAATTTTTCATATTCTGCCACTATTATCCTGCCTTCGTCATTGCATTCGGAGTTTTTTATTCCAAATTTGACATCTATGGGTTTCACTTTGGAGTATAAGGCGACACCACAGTATCCAGATTTTTTGCCTTTAATAAATCAATACATGCCCGTAAGTTCATCCATTAGAATATTCAATAATCATTGTAAAATATTAAAGAAAACATACTGTCGAGGAAATAGCGCTCATACCCAGACAGTTTCACTTCATTGGGTAATTTTGTGGAATCGCATTTAATCTCCTGAAGCATAATTATATCTGCATTTTCTTTTTCCAAGTACTGCATTCCCTGTTTCTGTAATATTTTGAAATTCAATATAAATAACACCATAGGCAACAAATACATTTATACATTCCAAGTTTACATACTCGCAGCTAATATTCTTCATTTATTTAATTACAAATTATTGAAGATTATTAAAAAAATATTGTAATTTTCATATCAACAAGTTTGAATTCGAAGAAATTTGTTGCACAAAACTATACATTTTTTTAATGAAAAAATGAACAAACTGAAAAGAATCACGATACATTAATTAAATATTTAAATCATCGTTGAAAATATATATAACCTTGATAACCGCTCGAATTCCAGAAACATTCCAGGAACAGATTTTAATGTTGTACTTGTCTCCATCAGCATTTACTTTTTCACACCCAAAATTAATGTCTTCCAAACTGGTAGTTGTTTTGTTCATGGGCTGTTTAGCTTCTTTATCTTGTTTTGATGTTGTGCTTTTAGAATCAACATTATCTTTTTCTTTTTTTCCTCCTCTTGTTTTTTTGGGTAGCGGGGCCTCTTTTTCTTCGTCTTCTTCTCCTTTAGAATTATCCTCATCATCAGAGTGCTTTCTTTTCTCTGCTTTGCCATTTTCCTCTTCTGTTTTCCCAGTTTCGCTAGTTTCCTTCTTTCTCCCACGCTTGGATTTTTCTCCGTTCTGCTTCTTGGCTTCTTCATTTTCTTCTTTCTCCCTGTCAACCTGTTTTTCATCTATTTGTTTGTCCTTGCTTTCTTTGACTTCCTTTTTTGCCGTAGTTTTCTGCATTTAAAACAACAATGTTATTATTTTTTGAATATCAATTTTTTCACTAGAAAGTGGATTTTTTTGTTTGCTAAAATTTGTCAAGTACAGAGAACTGGTATGGATGAGCCAAGAAAATGTTAAGTTCCGGCGTTTTTTTCATACAACTGAAAGAATTGTTCCGCTCTAAAAATATTTTATTTGCTCTAAAAAATACAAAACCTTTTTCGTTTGGCTGGCTCCAGCGACTCGTTTTTTTGGCGGCATGTTTTGTCCGTTGGAAAAAATGCGACGAACAATGGCACAATGGAATGCCTGATCAATAGACCTGATTGATTGACAATAGACTGCCTGATTCGCTAAAATAGCTTCGATTTTGAGAACCTGTCGAATAGAATATACGCAAAAATTAGATCGAACCGCTTGCGAAAAACAAGAACGAAACATTTTTGAAAAATGGGAAAGAAAATTTACGAATAATTTCACTTCTGTTCACCTTGGAACACCTTGAAAGATGAAACTGGATGAAACGGATGAAAACAGGTATATTTTGCAAACAGACGCTCCGCCGAAATCTGCGCGCCGGTGTGTGTGTTACCCGGAGTTACCACAATACCACATTGTTTTGTGTGTCTGTCACATTGTATGTGTTTTGTGTGTGTTCCACACTGTGTGTGGTAGTGTCAATTCCACACGTAATCTCATAATAACAACACAGACGAAAAAAAATCGATAAATAAATAATTTTTTATTAAATAATAAATAAATACTGTACAGTGTACAGTGAACTCAATGAAAATAATGTTGCTTACGCGAAATATAATGGTAAATTGAATAAACTCCACACTCGCAAACAATTCTACAGCTGCGGTAAGTAAATAATAATATGTTGTCACTGCAGAAAACGACATTTATTTACTGAAACAAAACATTCAAGTTTTCTCTTTTCTGTTTCTCAAAATACAAAAACTGAATAAAGTCACCCCGAGAAAGTATGAAACTGTCATTTCCTAAACTCAACTGCGAAAACTGCGTCCTTGTATAATAGTAATGATTTTTGACACTTCCCTTTTTTTTCAGATTAATTGGCAAAGTTTTTTTGGGAAACATCGGAAGAATGGGGAAGACTCGAGGTGTTCACGAAACAACTCCAGAGATACGCAATAGAATGGTAGGAATGTATGAAGCGGGCTTGGGTTTGCGAGACATCGCTGCTGCTGTAAATTGTTCAGTAAGTTAGTGACTATAAAATGTTGATAGAAAATATAGATCGGTGCCAGCATGTTTATATTATAGTGTATATATATGTCAGATAAATTATATTCGTCGAAAGTTAGACTATTAACTGCTCCAATTGACCTTTGCAGCAAAGAACTGTGAAAAGATGGCTCAATCGCTTCGACAAGGAAGGAACGGTGGAAACACGAGATCGCTGTGGCAGGAAACGGGCTACGACAGTCGAGCAAGATGAAGCCATTGTAAGACTCGCAACACAAACGTCCATCACTGCTGCAAAAACCGTTCTACCCGCTTTGGGGCTTTCATGCTCGGTCGATACAATCAGGGAAAGGCTTCACAAAGCTGGCATTCATAACTGGAGCCCTTCAAGAAAGCACATGCAGAAAATTCCTCTTGGGTTGGCAATTTAATCTTTGCTCTCCTGAAATTTATAAAGACGCATATACCATTCCTTCATTTTTTGTGCTACAATAACAACATGCATTAAATTTTGGGAAAATTGTTCATAAACAATTATTGTTGTATATTGCTGGAAGACTTGACTTCAGTGCTGTGTAGTATCGTCAAAAGTAACTTGTGCGTTGATTGCTTATTACATTGTAATATTTCATGCAGGGAAGCAGATGGAGCCGCCATCCAGCAAGCAGTCTGGCGACCAACAGGAACTCAAATTGGGAAAAAAAAGTGTTCCAAAGATGCCGTTGTCGATAAGACGAAAAAAAGTTTGAGCACCAGCAGAAAAAGGTCTCCCCGAAAAAGGAAAGCGGCGACAAAGCAAGTTTCTCTCGAGGAAGAGGTGAATCAAGCCCCTGACGAGCACTTGAGTTTCAACTTCCAGGAACAAGATCATTTGCAACTGCCTTCTGATAGTGTGCACCAAGTAGGGTCGTCGGTGCAATCTTCGCTGCCGACGGATCCTGGGCATTTCAATGGCCATGTCGTCGCCATGCTTCCTCCTGAGTCGACAAACATTTATGTCAACCCGGGATCTGGTATGGAAGTAATGCAGCAGAATTGGCCTTTGGATTTGGTGCAAAACAATCATTTCCCTCAGGTTGGTACTTACATCGAGTTTCCACCTGACTCGAGCCGCAAATAAATGTACTAACTTTAAATCTTTGTTGTAAAATTTTTTTTTTTTTTTTTCAAATGATTATCAATTGATTTTTTTATAGAACCAAGGAAGCTTACAACAAGAGCAAGCCAATCCTTTGAAGCAACCTACTTTACGACAAGTCCAAGCTGAAACTGTTGTTGATTGTGCGAGTAATAGCAACGATAACTGTATTGTTTCGAACACAAGTAGTAATGAATCGCGCAAGGATGCAGAAAAGGATGCTCATAAAAACAAGAAAAAAGGGGGAAAGGCCAAAGGAACGCTGGAGACGAGCGTAGAAATGCGAAATCGGATGATTGGGATGTCCGAGGCTGGATTGTCCACTTTGTCAATCGCATTGGCAATAAATAGATCGGTATGCATTTTATATCGAAACTAATTGAATGATAATTTTTGTGTAATGTTAACGGGCGTATCAAGTGTAGCTATTATATTTAATTCAATAGTTTATACTTCCAGGAAAGAACGGTGAAAAGATGGCTGGAACGTTGGCACAAAGAAGGAAACGTTCAAACGAAGGAGAGAAAAGGAAGGCGACGCATAACTACCAAAGAAGAAGACGATGCTATTATATCGTTGGCAACACAAAGTCCATTGACCGCGGCCAAGTTTGTGGCTTCTGCTCTGGGTCTGAAATGCAGCGTTGATACCATTAGAGAAAGATTGCACAGAGCTGGGATTCATAGTTGGAAACTTGGCAAAAAACAAGGGTAAAGCTTTTTTTAGAGTATCTAACTCATTTTTTGACTCAATATTACAATACGAATAATTTGTGTGTACAGGGTGTCCCAAAGTCACCGTAAAAAATGAAAACAATAGATTCCCCCCATCTCCACTAATTGTATAAATTTTGAAAAATGGCAAAGCAATATGGTTTTTCGTCGTTACGGTGACGTTTGGGGACACCCTGTATTCCGTCCACCATTATTTTTTCAAATTGAATCGTTAATTTCACGTTTGGCTAAAAATTACACATTTTAACTTTCCAGTGAAGGAAACGCAGTTCACACAGTACACCTGTGGCAACCAAGTGGAAACAGACCAAGCAAACCAAAACCCCTGAGCAACAAGAACAAAAAAACAACTAACAGTAAAAAACAGCATAAAAAAACATGCACCTTAGCATTGAAAAAAGCCATTTCATGTAAACGAAGAGTCGCGAGTGCTAAAGTCAAACAAGTTTCACCTGCACCTGAGAATGTCGTGTCTGAGGCACAACATTTACAATTCCACAACCAACCCCAGAGTAATATTTCACTATCATCAATTAGCATCAAGTTCATGTTCATTTTACATATTTGCTCATTATTTTCTAGTCGCTCCTTACGCATCGACGCCGTCTATAATGCAACCAATTCACAATATAAGCACTTGCGAAACAATAATACAAGCACAAATTCCACCTCAACATCCAGTGGTTCAGCCAATTGGGCCGATGATGCAACCACAACAGCACCAAAGATTAATGACCTCGAACAATGGACAAACTTGCTCATCGTGCCAACCAAGCGACAGCATAGTTTACACTTGTTGTATCAGCAGCAACAATGGACAATCTGTTGCTCTAGAACAAACGGATCCGATCAACTACGAACCGTATATTTGGAGCTTTTAGAGTTTTCTTATTTTTTTTTTTAAACAAAGATCGTGTAGAATTGAGATGATGGACGGGAGTTTTATATCGATTGCAAAATTTTACCTATAATATTACTCATTTTTATGCACGTGACTGAACAATCATTTTAAAGCATTTTTTATGTGTATTGATTGGAAAAATTGTCATTAAGACTTGTAGTAAATATTCAAATTTAAATCTTCATGTTTTAAACTTGAAAATTTGTGCAAATTTGAATCGTCAAGTTTTTTTGAATGCTCCAACTGTAAAATTACATAAAATGTTTTGTAATTTTTCATCTCATGTTGCATCATTAGTCAACTGAAATTTGTAATTTATGCTTAGATAGATTTGATTTGCACCAAATGGTATGATATGTATGTCGATAAATGTCAAGAAGTTGCCCATTCCTAGCCAATGGCTTTTCCAACAATTCTGTGACCCAATATGGCAGTATACAATTATTATGTGATATTATGACGAGAGTTTTTTCAGACAAAGCATTTGTGTATACTCTACAAATGAAAATGATGTAAGATACATGTACACCACAAACTTACTTCATTTTCATGATGAAACCTGTATCTTTAGTATGATTTTAGAAAAATACTGATTGATAAGACTTTATGTTAAACACGCGATTGAATCAAGTGTCGTATTTATTATACAAGTACAAAATTATGAAATACAAGTGATGAAAAATCAAAGACAGTTTATATTTTGACCTGGGCTTAAAGAAACGCCTGAATAAGCTTGATTCAGTCGACAAGTCATTAAATGGCAAATTTGGT
Organism: Platygaster equestris; assembly: GCA_030522785.1. Classification (NCBI taxonomy): domain Eukaryota; kingdom Metazoa; phylum Arthropoda; class Insecta; order Hymenoptera; family Platygastridae; genus Platygaster; species Platygaster equestris. The sequence goes on along the minus strand of JAPYZK010000999.1, from coordinate 14,030 downwards.
CTTGATTAAAAACGTCAATATTCTAGAAAGAGCATAGTTTGCGACAACTCCAAAATTAGCCCGTAAGATTTCATACATCATACTCTCATTTTTGTAACATTGTATATTTGTGGAAAATAAGAGATTCATCAAATCATGACTTGTCTTGAGTCAACTTAACCATCTTACATGCTAGGAACTATATAAAAGTATTAAAAATTAAACATCCAATGAACATTGAAACTACAAATCATGCAAGTTGAACAATAACTTTTTGTGTGCTAACAAACTTATACGAATACTTGGTTGTCGTGAAGAAAAGGTTTAAAATTTTAAAAAGTGTCAACTAAAGAGATTTCATTTTCAACAATTTGAAAAAATACTCATGGACTAACGAGCCATTTAAGCCACATTTTGTGTGGGTATTTTTGTTCCATTCTTTTTCTTTTTCAGTTTCCCATTTTCGTTGCCCGTCTTGATCTTCTTTTTTGTGACTGGTTCGTCATTGCCACGATTGATAACAACGACACATTCCAAAGTTTTGTTGTCTTTCAACATTCTTTCGATGTCTGTATTGTGGACGTACAAACTTTTATTATTCAAAAGGTCTGATGATGATCGACATGTAAGGACCTGGACAGTGAACATTTTTAGATTATTCATTTGTTTCTATGATGTCTTGGAAAATAGATAAATTTTTTCAAATAATAGTACTACTCACAAACAATCAATGCAGGTTATTTGGTATGTCTTTGCTTATTATAAATTATAATTTATAATTGATACTTTCATAGCTTAGTATAGTTTTGGGATTCTTTTGATTTGATAGTTCTGTTTAGGTTTCTTAAAAGTTCACCAATTGTGTAAGGTCTTTGTCAAGTGTCATAAAAACTTGTAATACATACTACAAAGAATTGTCCTTACTCTGTCTTCATAGCAGCAAATCCTATTGTTTCCTTTCAGCTGTAATTTGTACGTGAAAATACGGCTCACTTCATCAGTATTTACTATCTGAATATTCCCGATAAAATTTCCTTCCTCATCCGATGACATGCAGACAAAGAAAAGTTCCATGTCTGTAACATGCAAGGCAGTGTCAAAATCAGTTGCTGGAGAGTAATTCACATTCCAGCTAGTTGTATACGTCGTGCCATTTTCGCTTGTCCCCTGTAACAATTTCGACCACCCTTAAGTCAGGGCATTTCTTTGGCATTTATATATTCACAAATTCACCCAAATTTGAGTAAAACTTACAATTTTCAGTCTATTTTTGTGAGCATTTCGCATGTGTTCCATCATTCGGCAATGTGGTTCTTGTTTTGTGCAAGTACCAATTTTGCACGGGAACATTCCTTTGGCGGCAGGTATGTGTGACCTTTTTTCCATTAAATCAAAATCGCTGTACTGTGTGGAAGCGTCAACCACAGCGACCTCCTTGTATTGATTCATGGCGAGAACGATATTTGAGATAGATTTCTACAACAAACGTTTTCTGGTCAGTTTACATCATCCTTGAAATTTCATCAATTTTAAGAACAATGTAAGTTTCTGGATTTGAAAGTTTACTCATTTTTATAGTTTCGATTGGGAATCGAATTGATAATAACAATCAATTGATAAAAAAAGAATATAATAAATATCATAAAAACAATTGTTGCATACTTTTGTTTCCTCCATTTTTTTCAGCATAGTTTCTGCCACATAGCATCGTCCTCCCTTGAAAGGCGCTTTGCATATTGGACAGCAATTTGTTCTCACTTTATTTTTGCACGATTCGCACAAATGATGGCCTTGGGAACATTGCAGAATTCGCCCCCCAGGTTTTTCCAAACAAAGCGGGCACTGGACAATATCTTCCAGATCTTCGCACCACTGCATCAATAAATCGAAATCAAGTCAATTTTCAAACAACAGTTGATTTCAACAGTCGCAAAATCCCAGAAAAACCAATGAAAGAGGTGCGACTGTAAAAATCTCACCTTTGTCAATTTTTCCAAATTTTCCAGGTTCATCGCGAAAATGGGCGGAATAATATAGAAGCTATCAGGTTTTTTAAACCTCGAAACACCTCGACACAAATTTAAGGAGAAAAAGTTTGCTGAAGTATATACACGTTCTTTTGTTTTTAATGTTATCAAATGTTGTCAAATATCAACCAGTAATAATGTTTAACAGGTAAACTGCACAAACATGCACAAGTCGAGTGGTGAATAGAATTCAACAGAATTCAATAGAATGGTGCGAAGCTGTGCTTCTGCAACAATAAGCATCATCGTTATTGGTCTGATCGAATCGAACGCTGACGGAGACGAACGAGAGGAAGCAGGAAAGCACGTAATAAGGCGATCGGTTCGCGCGCTCAGTTCGAGCGGTTCCAACTGAGATCATTTGCATTGTTTTTTGATAAAAAAACGCTCCCAAAACGAATTTAGAGATTTTTATCGTGTTTGCCACTAAAATCAAGTGGGTTAACATGTGATTTTAAACAGTCGCATAATGCATTTCCCGTACAAAATGAAAGAATGTGTGTGTCGGAAACGGCACCGCTGCCATGTTTTTCCATTTGTTAACGGTCGATTTTGGCAGTTGAACGCGACACGGGTAAACAACACAAGTGTATATTTGCGTTTTTCGGTATGAAAAAAAAAGATGAAATACAGTGAAAACAGAGAATTGCCAGTGCTGATTGGATTAACAATGGATATGTCGATCGAATCCAGAAAGAGCAACAGAGAAAGGTAGAATTTTTACTGCTATAACTTCACGATGGAGGTCGAGAATTTTTTCGATAATGTAGTTAAAAATCATGATAACTTGTCTGAAGTCACCCATTCATTAAGGATAGTTTTGATCGTAGGTATTTATTTGAAAATTTTCGATCGTACAAACATGTTCAAAATTATTGAGCAGTATGACAGTTACTGTTGTCGACATCGTGTTGTTCAACACATATGTAGAAAATATGTTCATTACTCAAGATGAAGATCTTTCGCCACTGCCCTGGCAGTGACGTACATCATCTTGTCTTTGTTCTTTAAAAAGTTGACGATCGCACGTTGACGCATTTCTTGCCAATCGTACATATCCCGATAAATTGGACGGACGTATTTCATTCTGCCAACTGAGTTGACGAATTCAAGGGCGTCCGATAATTTGTCTTCCCAATGGCCTTTCAAACACAACCGAAGCCAAGAAACTCTGAAAAGTTTTTTTTTTCTTTTGCAATGAACTGAAAAGTCATGTCTCGTTGCAACAAATAAGATGTCAAGGCTCGCTCACCTAATTTCGGCATTTTTTGTGCTACTGAACTCGTATTTCTCATCCATGCTCGTCAATTTTCGCATAGGAAGAGAACCATTCTGATTTTGCAGCTGAATCAAAAATACCACGACTTGTTCTGGTGTCAAATTTTTCACGTCAGATTTTTTGAAAGGACAATTTTCTCCAACGTCCCATTTCATCCATTTTTCAGCGAGTTGAATACAATCTTGTCTCATGGTATCATCATAATCCGGGATGACTGGTGGCATTCCTGGTTGGTGCAACCATTTTTCCCACTCAACAGAATCGAGAACCTACATGAAATTCAAAAGACGTACGATTAAAATCAAAGACGTAGCCAAGGGGGTTAGTGCCCCCCCCCCCCTGGTTCAAATTTTCTTTAGCCGTAAGCTTCAAATTTTCAGAAATTAGAACATTCTAAATCTTTAGAAATCCTAATATTTTAAATCACAAAACTTCGAAATTTCAAAAATTCCACAATTCGGTATAGAAATTCGTGAAAATTTAGAAAATACCCCTCTGCCATAAAAATCTTGGTTGCGCTCTTCATCATACACGATCATTACGACACTCGTAATATAAAAATCATTCACACGTACATTTTTTTGGTCTTGGAAATAATCATACAAATAACTCTTCCAGTCGTCAGTTGAAACACTCTTGTACTTAAACTTGTCCAAATAACTCTTAAGGAATGGTTCGAAGCTTTCAGGTCCACCCAACAAATTTTCCAAGTAGAACAGGAATGTGTTGCCTTTTTCATAAGGTACGGTCGTAAATGCATCGTCCGGGTCAATGCCTTTCAAATCTGTTACCAAATCGGTCAATGGATTTTTCTCTCCCAGAAGCTTGACCTAGAAAAAAATTAAACCAGTTATCAAAGTTCATTCTTCAACAGTGGCTTTATTCCATTTTCATTCTTCCAACTGAATAACAATATGAAACAATATTTTGATATGAAATCCACCGTTTCTTTCAAATTTAGCAATCCAGCTTGGCTCGAAAATTGTCGAACTTTTTCCCCGTGCAATCGACCGACGATTTTGTTTTCAATGAATCTAGTGAAACCCTCGTTCATCCAAAAGTGCTCAAAGTTGACATTCGTGATCAAATTTCCAGTCCAACTGTGGGTTATTTCGTGAGCTATGACGTTCGCTAAAGAACGGTCGCCAGCCAGTAAAGTCGGGGTTACGAATGTCAAGCAGGGATTTTCCATTCCTCCAAAAGGGAAGCTCGGAGGCAAAATCAGCAAGTCGTAAATTCCTGAAGTTAATAAATCATCGTTAAAACAGAACACTAAAAATGTCAAAGAAACAATTTTGACCTACCCCAAACATAAGGGCCGCAAATGTCCTCTGCAGTTTCCAGCATTTTCTCAGTTTCACTGAATTCGTAAGCACTCGCGTCAATATACTCTTGCTCCGACCAAACGTGCGATCTTTTTCCAATCTGCTTAGAAACCAACGAACCGACGACAATGGCGATCAAATACGACGGCACTGGCACCGGCTGCTTGAATTTCGACAGTTTTGTTCCGTTTCCCAAATCTTTGACTTTGTCTCGCAGAGCAGACATCAATACAGTCAATTCCGATGGAGCTATGACCTGCCGACATATTTTTTCGCGGAAATTAAATAAACATGTCGAAAGTATTGATGTTCTGCGATTCTTTCACACTTCAGTCATCATTATTGTTACTTGTGCACTGTAAGTAGATTTCACTGACGGCGTATCTTGGCAAGGCAGCATCGAGCGTGCATGAATCGCCTGAAAAAATTAAGACACAATTACGATTATGTTGTCGAAAAACAGAGAAACTTGAACATGTTTGATGCATTTTTTTCGGCATATAATTTTATAATGTTCAACTAGCATTTTTTTGGAATAAATGAAAAGTTTTGGTGGTACCTGGCATTGGGAAAACAAATATGGGTGCTTTCCACCAGCCGTCTGTTGAGGTTTCAGCCATTGAAGTGCAGAGGCGTCAGGGCTAGTACGGTACTCGATTTTTATCTTGTACCTAAAAAACACGAAGTGAATTTATAAATAACAAAGTAAATGTACACAGCTTTACAATGTCAATTATAATATCAGTAGAATTCTCCTATTTATTTCATCAATTTATTTATTGTATGATAAGCAGATTACTGTGTACATTAAAAAACTGTTATTTTTCTGTAACTTCGTAAATTTTCGAATTTCAAAAAGAATGTTGATTATTGCAAAAATTTGAAAATTTCAACAATTTGGAGAAAATTACGAATATTGCAAAATTTTTAAAGACGTTGAAAGTTAACACATTTTTCGAATTTTTCAACATTTTGCCAGAAAAGCAGACATACGTAAAAAATTGAAAAATTCGAAATTTTTGTCATAACTTGACCATTTTTAAATTTGGAAAATGTTGGGATGTTACCAGAGGTTTAAGAATTTTTCAACTATTTTGAGAAAATTTCAAAATTTTGAATTCTCATGTTAACAATGTATCAATTGATCATTTTTTTGTTAAACATGGACACACATTATTTTTTCTACTGATATGAAAATTCCGAATTCACTTATCTGCTTCAAAAAGATTCATAATTAACTTGTCAACTCAAAAGAATGAATAATGTAACCGAGTGTCTGAGTGACCATCAAATTTCAAAACTTATCAAAAATGACATTTAAATCATCAGCACGAGAAAAAAAAATTACATTTTCTCGTTATCTCCGACGGTTTCAGCAGGTAATTTTATGCTGAGTTTTGATCCATACGAAACAGTGTCGCTGACGGTATAGACGAGTTGTTTTCCCGTAACCACATTAATTATGGATAGCAAAAGCAAACCTCGGACATCCAAGTACTGCAGTAAAAAATAAATACAAAAGAATAATAATTAATACCAAAAATTCAGCTGCAGCATCTTTTTTCTCCAAATCCAATACAGCATGAGCTTCAAGTTCATTTTTATCAAAATTCACCTTCACATTTAAATGCGTATGAGTAACAGCTACAAGATCTGTGAAAAATCAAAATAAAGTGGGTAAACTGCGGATTTCAGTATTGAAAAAATGCATACATACGATATTTTTGATGTTTTAATGCCTGGAAAAAGCTAGGGGACAGCAAAAGCAAGGTTAGGTTAGATTTAAAATAGCAGTTTATATTTATAATAAATAAAATATCTAATTACATACCAGGCCACTGAATGGACTCTATCTCCACGACTCAAAGCCATGCTTGAATAAGCCATGCTTTTATTGTTATCAATAAGTATATATTTATAATATAAATAATATTTGATCGTATACCAGGACGACTGAATGAATTCGGGTCCCCAGGACTCAAAGCCATGTTTGTTTTTGTTGTTTGTTTCTGCAAACAGGACATGGTTTGTTTGTAAATTTGGTTAAATTTGGTGAGAACAGATAAGGATAATCTCTTCGATAAGTAGTTCATTGTTCGGATCTTATCATAAATTTCATGATATATTTCAAATTTATAGGACGGTATAAAAAACAACCGATTCTGTCTTTCTGAAAAAACTGCATGCTTTTTTCGTACGTACGCATACAACAGTTATGTACTTACGTGTCTTACTAATCTATCCAACCTAATTCTTAATCCAACTTAATCCAACTCTAATACACTCTAACGAGTTGATGCGAGTTGATGACAAAAACTTGCAAAAACTGTCAAGCGTCAAGTGCTGTTGAGTGCTGTCCAGCGTTATCAACCTTGGTCAACCTGTTGAATTTGAATAACAACAGCAATCTTCATAATCATATGCTAAATTTACCTATCACACACTGCATTACCGACGACCAACGGCTGTAGTGACAATTTCAGTTTTTAATAACAAACAATAACAACAAAACTACACTGAAAAATTGCAGCGTGTGTTTAACAATTGGTTGTATTTAAAAAATTGACTCGAAAATTTGAGTGACAACGACGTATAAATGACAGCTCATTAGTGGCCGGATAAGTAGTATAGAATGTGATGATGCAAATTTCGTGCGTGAAAACACTAATTTTATGTAACTCGGAAGTTAGTGTTTGTTTTCATCATCGAATGCAATAATTTTAGAGCAGGAAAATTCAACGCTCCATTTCTGAACATCAAGAAATATTAGCTATTCATTTGAAAAGAATTTTATGTCATGAACGTTTGAAAATTTATGAGATTTTTTTTACAATCGACGATTTCCATGTTTCTCGAGCAATTGTCAATATTTTTCAAACATTTAATGTTTTAATTACTTGTTTTTATTTGCAAGCCGTTTTCATGTTTTATGAAATACTTTGTGATTGACAATACTGAATTGTATGATTTGGTATATTTTTCAGAAAATGTCTCGTCAAAGAATCGCGGATTTGATCGGCGTCATTCGAGGAATGCAAATTGTTGCGAATTACGCTCTTAAATGCCCAAAAGAAGCCATCGACAAAACCTTGAAAAATTCAAGTCTCAAAACTATGGCCGGCGATAGTTTTCAAGAAGCAAAACAGAAATTACGTGAATTTGATCCAAGTAAGCTTCCTGTAAGTTTCGATCTAGAAAAAGTCACTTTTCATAAAAAAAAGTAAAAGTGATGAAGTTGAAAATTCGATGTTTCAGCCAAGTTGTAGTATGCAAATGGAAGTGTACAGAAATGTTGCAGTCACAATCTAAAAATTGTCTCACTGAAATTTTCAGTCGTAAATTTTATACACATATTTTCCATATACTTTTCAAGTTGAAATACCATGGATTTTAAGATGGAAAATGAATTAAATGTTACAACATTTTCATCAAGTACCTGTAAAACTAAAAATATATAAAAAGCATGAATTCTATGAAGCAAATATTTTCGATAGTAAGTAAAGTGTTAATTTTTACAGGAAAATATCGCTGGGGAACTGAAGGATCTAGTGGAACGACTATACGCTGTTGAAAAAGGTATAGTGGAATACACAAAAATCACTACCACGAAAGCTTTTGCAAATGATCAAGTTTCGAATGATGGCCTTAAAATTCAACATTCAAAATCCAGCGGTAAGACATTACATTTTTTGAATAAAATTATTGCTTCTATGTATAACATTTACACATTGACACTGTTTACTTTCAAAACCTGCTTGGATCACTATTTGACGTAGTTTTCAATATTTGGTAGATGACGACGTCCCTGTGCCTTCAAATCAACAAACACACCAAGTACCAAATAAAAAAATGCCAGAAACAGACATAAAAGAAGCAAAAAAATATGCCACTGTAAAAGAGAAAATAGCGACATTAAAGGAAGCGCCCAAAATTGAATTATCGGATAAAGATAAAGAGATTTTGAGGAAACTCGAACTTGAGCATGAAGCCAGGATGAAAAATCAACCCAAGGAACAAAAACCAAAAGCTGCTGGAGGTAAACCATCGGAAAAAGAAGGAAATGAGATTTCTGAAAATGTAATTGTGGTAAAACCTACGGTCAAATCTCGGCAAAAGGTAAGGAAAAAAGTTTAATGTCTAATATTTATAAATAATTCATATGCAATTATATTATTATTTTGTTTTATGTTGTATGTATGTTATAACTTATTATATATAATATATCTTGTTACGTCTTGCAGCTTTCACCGAATGCAAAAGAGCGCAAAGTGCCTTCATCGAGAGTCGGCAGAGCTGCGAGTTTCGCTGGTCTGGGAGTTGGTCTCGGCATCGGAGCTGTAGCCGAATTTACACGTCGAACGTTAGGTTTAAACGAGTCCACAACAGTTGGTCGATCCTTGGATAATATGTTTTTGAGCAAAGCCAATGCTGAAAGGATCGTTTCTACACTTTGTAAAGTCCGAGGTAATCACGTTCTATCAAAACCTTGGTTTTTAAATTTCAAGAAATCAAATTACACCAACTTCTTTATCAAAAAACCCCATATTCTGAACATATGTGTTGAAAATAACGAGACACCATTACGAATTTATTAAACGTACATATAATTAAATATAAAACCTGAATGTTCATCCTGATATTTTATTACAGTGTATTGGAAATGACAAGTTTTTGATGAAAATTAATTTTCAGGAGCTGCCTTGAAAATCGGTCAAATTTTGAGCATCCAAGACAATAACTTGATCAGCCCCGAGCTTCAACGTGCTTTTGAGCGAGTTCGACAAAGCGCAGATTTCATGCCAAAATGGCAAGTCGAGGTAAGTTGCTCGTGAAACTCAAATTGTTTATATTATTTTAGTTGATATGTAAATAAATTGTCGAACTTTTTTTTACAGCAAGTTTTAATCCAAGAATTGGGTCCTGATTGGAGAAGCACATTAGCTTCGTTTGAGGACGTACCTTTTGCTGCAGCTTCGATAGGTATAAATTAAATTTTTCAATCAATTTTGTCAATTAATTAAATGTTGCTGTCGATTTTTTTTAGGACAAGTTCATAATGGCATTTTGCACAATGGCAAACAAGTCGCTATTAAAATTCAGTACCCAGGCGTCGCAGCTGGAATCCAAAGCGATATTGCAAATTTGGTTGGCGTTTTGAAGGTACAAGTTATAAACTGACGACTTGAAGAGAAAATGCAGCACAATTCTCAAATAATGAAAAAGCGTGGGAATTTTTTCTAAACAATGGAACTATATTATGGTTTTAAAAATTTATTTCCATCCATTATGTGTTGTGAACACGAGTTCAACTTGATTTATGAACCTGATCATGAAATAGCGTTAATCAAAAAATGTTAAATTTCAGATAGGGAATATTTTTCCCGAAGGTATGTTCATTGATAACGTTGTTGAGGTTGCGAACCGCGAACTCGCCTGGGAAGTGGACTACGTCAGAGAAGCCGAGTGCTCGAAAAAGTACAAAAAATTTGTGGAACCGTATCCTGAATATTATGTGCCTGAAGTCATGGGTTCGTTGCATTTTCGTTTTATGCTGTCCTAAAAAAATTGTAACCAATTAAAAATGATTTATCCTCATAAACACATGACTGAATGTCTCATTAATTACAAGAAAGACTCTAGCACTACTAATAATAATTGTATATGTACTCACGATTTTCTAGATGAATTCTGTTCGAAGCAAGTTTTCACCACAGAATTGGTCGAGGGCATTCCAGTAGACAAATGCGCCGACATGGATATGCAAACTCGAGAACATATCTGCAGAATGATGATGAAATTATGCACAAAAGAACTTTTCGTTTTCCGTTACATGCAAACGGATCCAAACTGGTCCAACTTTTTTTACAACCCTGATACGAAACAAGTAATCAACCTTGTTTTACAAATTGATCCATTTCATTCTTTTCACATTAAATTTCTGCGTTTTCATATTTAACTCTCACATTTTTTTTTTTGTTTTTTTTTTTTTTGAAAAAATAAAATTAAAGACGAAAGAATTTTGCATGTTTTTTCATTTTAAAAGTTTGAAAATCTGTTTTTATAATTTTTTAATTCTAATTTCTACATTTTTATATTTTGTATTTTTTCGATAATTTTTTCATTCAAACGCCATGAAAAGATAAAAACCGTGCAAATAATGAAATATTTTTGCAGTTGGTTTTATTGGACTTCGGGGCATGTCGAGATTACGAAAAACCCTTTATTGACAAATACATAGTTATGATAAATGCTGCTGGAAATGGAGACAGAGACAAAGTATTAAAAATTTCTAAAGAAATGGGTTTTCTCACCGGATATGAATCTAAGGTAAAAAATAAAACAAAGAATTACGCCGAGGAGCAACACATGCTAAAAATCCTTTTTTTCAGTTGATGGAAAATGCTCATGTTGATGCAGTCATGATTTTGGGCCAAGTTTTCGATCGGGAACGAGAGTATTTTGATTTTGGTGGGCAAGATGTTACAAAACGGTAATCATTTGTATTTCACTACTTGTTTGAAAAAGTGCAAACTACAAATTACGAAAATATATTTTTATTTCATGAATGAGAAATTTTATCATATTAGAAAAGTAAAGATGATTTGGGCTGTTTTTATACTGCAACAAGTACAACTGTACTCATGTAGGTGTTTTTTGTTTTAGGATAACTGCTCTTGTTCCAACAATCGTTAATCACAGATTGTGTCCTCCGCCGGAGGAAATATACAGTTTGCACAGAAAACTGTCGGGCGTGTTTTTGTTGTGCGCAAAAATGCAGGTCAAGATAAATTGCCGCGATATATTCAGCGAAATCTATGATACTTATACTTTCGGTTGATGAATTAGTCAATTTTTGTACAGCTTTTGTTGTACAGGCTTTTTTATTTTTATTTTATTGGATGGCCCGCTGCCTTCGAAAACCATGTTGTATTTTTCAAACGCATTTCCGTATAGGCGAGCATTATTTTTTGGAACATGAATTTGTGTGGATATTTTCTTGCAGACTTTGCTAAATAAACCGTATTTCAATAATATGGAGGCTTTCTTTTTTCTGCTTGTAGCAGACAGTTCAATTTATTGTTCCATCCAATTTCAAATTAATTTTAGAAATTTGTTTTTCAGCAACCATTTCTGAATTATTTAGTTTTTATATCATATTAAAATTCGGCTGAACGTTTTCCAGTTTAAGTCGAAAAATCTATATTCTGAAACTAAAATTTTACCATCTCAAAACCTGAGATTTTTCAAAATTTTCAATTGGGACTACTTTTCTCGCCGGTTTTTGAATTTTCTTGCGCGTACTCTGCGGACAGTATATCGATACTTTTGGCGAAAAATATCGATATTTGATAGTATCGATATAATGTCAACACGTCATAACCTCAAAATGGTAACAACCGTAACAACAACAATAATAAACTAAGTGACAGTTAAAATATGATTGTCAAGTCAAATTTTCGTTAAAATCAGTAAAAATTGTTGATTCATAAAATATACCGACAATGCCTGATAAATCCATCTTCCAATTGATATTAATCGGTAAATAGACCCTTTTTTTTATTCATTACCTTCTCGTAATAGTATCAGAAAGTTATTGAACAAGGGTTTTTGTTTGACAAAAAAAGTGACGAAAAAAAATGACATTTCCCACGTAATTAATTTGAATTGTGCAAAATTTACCTGGCTGGGAGTCCAACTTATCAAATTGAATCAAACTCGGAAGTTAAATTAAAGATTTGCCCTAACAGCAGTGCCGTAAAAACATTTGTTTTATTTTTCAATTTATGCAAAATATACACGTAATATACAGAGATTTCAAAAATTCAGAGAATTATTCTTTGGATTTTCGAAACACTTGAAAATTTACAGTAATTTTTGAAAAAAACTAATAATCCTTTGAATGTTTGACAGATTTCCTACAGTTATGTGAATTTTGAAATAATGTTGAAAATAAAGCTTTTAATTAGACAATTATTGGAAAATATCAAAAATGTGTCCTACATTCAAAAAAAGTTATCAACATTACAAATGTGTGTAACCATTTCAGAGTGGGATTAAGAATAAAAAGTGGTCGACAGTACTCCACAATGATCTACACGAGTTGTCAGCGACTTTTGCTTTTCTACTGCTTTTTCACCTGCATTTACCTTCCTGGAATTTTGATACTCTTGAAATTCAACGACAACATTTATTACGTCGGAACGTACAAGTTCATCCCAGTTTTGCTGATCCTGATTTTCGCCGAAGTCACGAAACTGTCTTTCTCCATGTTGCAAACTGAGCCCGTCGGCGCTGTTTTGGAAAAGGGCGAATCCAGGGGGAAATGCCGAAAACAGCCGTGGGCCAAGGCGAGCAAGGAAATTATGAAATTTGCTGGGGCGTCGTTTGTACTCTCGGCCATTTATTACATAGTCATTGTGCTTTTCGGAGCTCCGCTTTTGACGCACCAGGAAGAGACGACGATGTTGGCCTTGACTTTGACGACCCTCACTTTCGTCCCCGCCAGTCTTCATTTAGGTGTCGATGAGGCTGTGGCACTTTTGACTGGATCGCACGCGCAAAATCATAATGCCTTCTTCAATGCTGTTCAGACCAACATGAAAACTACGCTTTTGGGCTCTTGGCTCGGGGCGATCGTCATTCCCTTGGACTGGGACCGGCCCTGGCAGGTCCGCAGTGTATTAAATCAGATGTTGAAGATTACACATTGTTCACTTCCAAAACATTGGAAAATCTAAAAATCAAGGAATGAAAAATTGAGAATCTTGATTCGAAAATTCAAAAATGAATAAAAAAAGTAACGAGCAATATTTGAATATGCCTCTTCCAGCGCATTACAAAATACTTGAATGACTTTACATATCGAATAGCAGTATTGATAATTGTGATTATTTTCTACTTGTTTAGGTCTGGCCCATTCCTTGCGTAACTGGGGCCTTGGTTGGGTACACCCTCGGCCATTTGATTACTCTCATCAAGGTGCTGCCTCAGGTAAAATCGAACAAAAAAGCACATCGATAAAAATTGATTATCTTCCTTCGGAAAGTCTTAAATTCAAGACTTGGACCAAGACTAGTTAACGAATGTTCGTTTTATCAAAATTTTCAAGATTTTTGAATAATAACGAAGTATATCAATACATGTATGATAATGCGAAGAGTGATTGCAGGTGACAGTTGACCTGATTGTGAATTATATGAGTTGAATTTTTTATAGACTTTGTTATTCATTAAATTTTATTTGGTTTCTCCCTGGTGTGAGATAATAATATGAAGGTAATGATGTGCTTAAATTCAACAACTTTTGTTGAAAGTACTGTTGAACTTTCAAATTCAGTATTAATAGACCAAATGTACAAATAAAGCGTTTGGAATGATTTAATTGTGAATAATATTCTGTGGGATTCCGTCTGATTTTGAT
>JAPYZK010000998.1:0-20925 GCA_030522785.1 Platygaster equestris | reverse complement strand
GTTGCATGCAGTGATTTTTTTTACAAATGTACAAAGATGGCGCTTTTAAGTGCACGAAAAATTGGAATTGGAATTTTCAAAAATTTTCGAAATATTCGAAAATTCCGAAGATTTGAAAATTTTTTCTAAATTTCATTATTTTTTCGAAATTTTGATAATCCGAGAAATTTTTGGATATATTATCATTTTAAAAATTTTTGGACATTTTGGAAATTTTCGAAAATTTTGGTAATTTTTGTGAATTTTTGTAAATTTCGAGAATTTTGGAAATTTTCGGAAAAGTTGTGAATTTCGAAATTTTTCGGAACTTTTGAGAATTCTGGAAATATTCGGAAATTTTGAGAATTTTGGGAATTTCGGAAATGTTTAGAATTTTTTTGCGCACACTTATTCCGCAATACTATACTATATCAATGAAAAATGCCATTTTGCGCTTACATTTCGTGCATGAAAAAGGGCCATCTTTATGCATGTGTGAATTTTTTTTTTTAAGGAACTGTAAGCGATGCAAATTTAGAACACTTATCATTGTGAAAAACGCCATGTATATTTCGGCATGTGCCAAAATCGACGAATCTACGACTTGACAAATTTACAAGTACTTATAAGATAAAATTACCAGATAACCTCGTCTGAAAAATATTATAGTTCGACCTGAAATTGCGACGAATGGAAAAAGTACAAAAACTGAAAAGTTTCTCGAAAAAGCCACTTTGAAAATTCTCAGACATCCAAATTCGAAAATTAAAATACACGAAAATTCGAACAGTTGGAAAAGTTTCATTTCTAAAGTATAAATTTCGAAATTATAAAACCAAATTATTAAAATTCTGAAATTTGGGATTCCACAATCGTTGAAATCCATTCTTCTTTCTTAACTCTATATTTTGAACTTTTGATTCGACAATTTTATTCCATTGAACTTCAAGTTCTAACCATTAATTTTACATTTACTCTGCTTCTAATAAAAATTTTTTTTTTTACAATACTTGTCAAAATGTAGTTTTTGAAGTTGACGTTTGTTATCGTTATACTGATTTTGTTTTCAAGTTTGTCAACGCTCATTTTTTTAAAATCAAAATTAATTTCATCATTACCTGATGATGCAACATGCTGCAAGTTTGAGTTAAATTTGTGACTACGTCTGAATCACTGTTCGTGCCTTCTTTCACATTGCCAGGTTGAAGAGTGACAACTTTTTTCCATAGAGCGTTTATGGCTTGCATCTGCAGTAATTGCAGTTTGTGTTCGCTTTCTAAGGCTGTTCTCGCAGCTTCCATGTCGGTTGAAAGTTTTCTGCGGAAATCAAGGTCACCTTTAATGTTTCGAGACACTTCAAAATTTACCCAAATTCACTCAAAGTTTAAAATCCCATAATTCCAAAAATTACGAAACTTCTAGGGTGCAAAACTTGAGAAAAAACTTGAAAACTTTCAAAATTTTCAAAACTTGACAACTTGACAACTTTAAAAACTGAACAACAACCATCAAAATTCTTCAAAACTTAATAATTCTTGGGCATTTTCAAAACGTTCGAAACTTACAAAAGTTTAGAACTTTTTCTCAAAATTTCAGATTTTTAAAAATTCGTAAAGCTCTGTAAGATCCAAAACTTGAAAATTCTGAAATTTGCACATATAAAACTTCAAAAATATTTCTCTCAATATCTCCGACTTTTTCAAACTGGGTCATTTTACAATAATGGATGAATTATAAGTCATACATGATTGTATGATGATGCTGTGAGCTGTCATCGTTGAACATAATGGTAAAAAAAACAGTGCAATTACGGTAACATGATTTTCGTTACATTTCTGTATGTCAGAGAGTAAAAACTTGAAGAAAATGTGTAAAATTATTCACTATTCCTAGAAAATATCTTATAGAAATATTACATAGAAACTACGTTTCCGAGTTTAAAATTTCGAAACACCGATTCAATTAAGAAATGTTATGTCCTTGAATTTTTGAATTTTTTATGTAAAGCGATAGTTTTCAATCTCAGTTGAGAAATTCAAATTCTGTTTCTAAATTTTCTTAACATATTGCACCGAAACTTACTGGATGTATTTATTCGTCCGCATCATTTCAATGGTTTTTATTGCATCCGTGGCTTTTTTATTGAGATTCCTCGTTTTGTATCCTCGCCACATCCTCTGAATACATACAGCTGCTTTTTCTATCGGGTCTTCTGTAAAAAAATTAATTTTCGTTAAAATGATTGCATAGCAGCAAAATTTAACGTTACGAGGAACGTGTAAACATAATTCGATTTTCGATGGTCTATAAAAAATCAGTCTTATTATAATGATCAAAACTGGTTGTTGGTTAAATCGAGCATAATTGCCTATTCCTACCATAAATAAATCATGACGATAGTACATTGTTGTGCAAGCTGGCATTGGTGATTTTAGTGAAAATGTGCTAGTCATGTAATCAACTTTATAAAAAAACGAAATTTTACAAACTTTTTATAAAAACCAAAATCACTAGGATTATTCCACTAGTTGCAAAACTCATTTTATCATACGACGTGAAAAAAAACGCACTTTTCCCACGGCGTCGAAAAACAGTACATTTCGCAACTAGTATAACAATAATTAATTTGCCAACAAATTCTGTCTCTCTCAAACTTGCTTTCAGCTTATTGTAAAAACCTCACATCGGTTCAGCAATGATTATTACACTATTCGGGAAATCCGTTTTACCCTAAAATATGCAAAAACTGCGATCGAAAAATGACAACAGTCGAAAAAACACGCACTTCCTCCCCGGTGTTACAAAAATACCTTTATACGTATTTTCGTGTCTCCTCTGATCAGCCCTGTGGCGAATACTGTTCAGCTTGGCCTGACAAACTTCGCTGTCGTCGTCGCTACTCACAACCACCACATCGGTCGTTTTTTTCAAACACGTCTTTGTCTTATCAACCGCCGACTTGGACCTTGGCGTGATCCTCCCAAGATTGGGCGAGTTCCTGGCACTTTTTTTAGCAGGCGGAGTTTTGCATTGCACGTAATTATTGATTTTTACTGCCGGTGTGTGTTTACCGTTGGCATGTGTGACAACGGGCTTGGCTATGCTGACCTTTCCGCTATGGCAATTTGTCGCCGAGCTGCTTTTTACGAGGTTGCTCATTTTGAACGAATTCACCGCTATTTTCGTCATGGTGTTTGTGGTGTTGACTACGGCATTTGATTTCCCGTCGTTCACTGGGAGAAATAATAAATTATTTTTTATACCTCAACCATCTAAAGCGCGTTATTTACCACATGCACAGCAGCGCAAAAATTTCGCATTGTGAACGGTGCATTAGGTAACGCGTAAAAATAAGCATTTTTGCCCTTCAAAGGTAAAAATGTCAAAACCAGAATGGTGGATGTGTGAAAGAAGGAAAAGGATAAAGTGGCATTTGGCGATGTTTGTGAATGATATACAGCTGGATCTCGATGGAGCGTGATTCGTTAGAGCGCGCTCTAATTTACCTTGAAGATTTCGGCAGCGATAAGGCTCCGAGTTTCACAGCAGGGAGCGAATTCCAGAAGCCTGAAAAGTCATTAATGCTTCGTCATTTTTAGGTTTGGGTCCCTCGAGGTTTCTACCTGATGGTGTTTCTACCCGTCTTATCGCTATCTCGATCCAGCGTAATGTTTACTTGAAACCCCCGAGACGAGCACTCTATTGAGATCCAGCTGTACTGCATTACTCAATTTATGGACAATCCAACCTAACCTTCGTGCGTGTTTTCACTGACTCACAACGCGAAATATTTGTGTTGCTCTGCATGTACTAAATAACGCGCATAGATGATTTCGGTATGAAAAACTAAATGTTCATCACGGAGAAAAAGGATGATAACCAACGGCGGGGCCAATATTTTCGAAACGAAGCTCCAGCAACATCGCGTCATACGAGTAAACGTCATACTTTTACTCCTAGATAAACAAATAGCTATTTGCAATCACCAAAAAAATTAAAAATTTCAGAACATTCGAATTTATTGATACTCTCAAATGAAAATAAATGAAATTGATTTAAAAATAAAGAAAATTTCAGTTATAAATAAATCAAAACTAAATAAAATTTCGAAATTTCACAACTTCAGGCTTTACTCCAAAAACTTCAACATTTATGAAAATTCATTAAAACTGTACAATACGAAAAATTCGAAAATTTTGAAAAATTCTATACTTCAAATTATAAACATATTATACTGCTTTTAGATGATTATTCGTATATTTGTATATTTTTGTCATATGAACAGTTAGAAAGTACAAAAACATAAAAAAATTCCGAAACTCGAAATTCGGAACCAAATTACTATGTAAATTTTACTCAACTGTTTAGTATAGTTATACCTATAAGTTTTTTCTCAGTGTTGTCATTGGATAATTTCGACGGCACTGTCACTTGACTCGGAGAATTGAGTTTGTTTGACAGAGCCTTAGGGAACAAACGCGAAAGACCAGAAGGCGGCCGAAAATCGGGACTCATCAGTGACTCCGGTACAGGGACTAATTTTGTGGCCGCTTGCAAAGGACTAGATTTCTCTGAAATATAACAAAAAATTCATCATTTCCGTCACAGACAGTGAATTTTATATTAACCCACGTAACAATGTATTGACAATCATTGCTATGTACCATCATTGTGGAATTTGATTCATAGTGATGGCACAATGATTTGTATCAACTGCGATCGCATCATTCTACAATTTGTGTAAATCATGATCGTACATAATTCATGAATGATTGTACAATGATGCGCTTCCAGAAAAAACTAAGATATTGGAGAAGATTTTCGAGGTCGCTATCATTTACGCATGTTTGTGCAATCATTGAATTAGTCCAGTCTTGTACCATCATGGTTCCATTATTTATGAATTACAATTCATACACAATTGTATTATGATGGACAAATCGCTGAATCATTCTCTTGACGCATGGAAAAACATACCATCATTCATGTATCACAAACACTAGAATATTCGCGAATCATTGTACAATCGTGTTTCGAAGTGTGATGATACAATGATTTATTTCAACTGCGACCGCATGATTCTACCATAATTCATGAAAGAGGATGCACGAATGATGTTACAATGATAGTAGAATGTTTGCTATCATTGGTTTGTTACTGATGCACTTCCAGACAAATTAACAGTGACGGAAAAATCGCTGTATCATTCTCTTAATGCGTAAAAAAACATGCTATAATTCATGAAGTACATCACGTTTCAAAACGTAATGGTACAATGATTTATATTGTATCAACTGCGACCGCATGATTCTACCATCATTCATGAAAGAAGATGTACAAATGATGGCAGTTTTGAATTCGTGGCAATTTTGATGTTACAGTCATGGTACAATAATTCTAGCATCACATACGTGCGCACCTTGATTAACAAAAAATTGACTCAATCAAATGCTATGTGGGAATTCTCCTTGGATATTCAAATTAAAAATGTTCGCCAAAATTAGTACCTTCTACGTCAGGCAAAGGAATGTTATTCGATTTGTTGCTCAAACTGTTGGAAAGAATTGTCGGATCTAGACTCTGGGTCATCAACAGTGGTTGATCGTTGCTCAAATTCGAGTGTAGAGAAGACACCATTGTATCCGTGTGGCAGCTTGCGACCATCCTATCGGGCGAATAACTTTGCGTCGAGTTTCTCGAAGAATCTGTCATTTACATAATGACAATCAATAAAAATGTGACTTAAATAAGAAAAAATGCAAATATTACAAAAATCGTGAGTGAAAGAGGATAAAAATTTTCTATCCACACTTTCGTACGTGCACTAATGAAAACGTGTGTGAAAACTAATATAATATCTAAGAGAAAAAAGTTTCAGACAAGATTCAAACTTGACATAAAAATAATACATTTCACATCTAGTGAAAAAAATTATCATTTCGGTTGCAATTTTCATTTTATCATAAAACGCGAAAAAAGTGCTTTACAAAAATGAAAACAGTGGAAAAAGTACGCAGTTTTTCCATGTAATCAAATGAAAATGGTATATTATGCTACTAGTTGACTATCGCGCTATTTTAACGTGTGGGACATACGATTATTTTTCTACAATTCGGAAAAAATGGCAATTTTTCCGTATCTTTTGGTGTGTAAAAAAAAGCGATTGATTTTATCACGAGTGAAAGAATCTTTTTCCCACATGCGTATGTTTTTAGCGTCTTTTCATACCTGCGAAGCGGTCCTAAAGTTTCGTTTTTCGAGCGATGCTTGCGCCGCAGGACAAAAAAACCTACTTTTCATCCCGAGGACAACAAAACCATACTTTTTTGCCTGCTGGAGTAGGCGAAAATAGTATGGTTTTTTTTTCGCCCGTGGAATCAAAAGTAGATTGTTTCTCCCTCACGTCAAGCATAGCTCGAAAAACGGAACTTCAGGACCGATCCTCAGGTAAAACCATACGCGTGTGGAAAAAATATCTTTCGTACCAAGGGGCAGAAGTTAGACTTTCACTTGATCGATGTATTCGTCACTCGTCATACATTAATCTCGTCAGAAAGTCCAACTTCTGCCCCTAGGCGTGATATATATTATTTTTACACTCTTTTCTTCCACGAGTGGATAATAACTGTTCTTTCCAAAACCAAACAAGCAAAAATGAGCTGCGCACTCACTAGGTCGTCTAGGAGAACTGATTCTGTTATTGCTAAGCCTACGTCTAGCAGCCGGGGAAGGACTCGTCCCGGCGCTGCCGAGATTGTTCGGGCTGTTAACGTCGCCCTGTTGGTTCAGCTGTTTCTGGTGGTGCTGTGCTTTGCTCAATATCAGCCGAAGCTTTTTGTCGGTCTCGTTCTCGAGAGACTCGCCTGAAAGCGGACAAATCGACGCTAGGTACTGAGCTAGTTGCGCGTTTTCGCCCTCGCGGAACTGTCGTCCCCGTCCTTGAGAATACAGCCACTCCGCTTTCAAACTAAAGACGTTTTTTTTGCGTGAAACTCATGACATTTTTTTCATCACGGCGAAAATGGGACCTACCTCTCGATTGGATCGACCTGGTATCCGTCGATTGACTTGAGGTTCATACACCAGTTGATTACAAAAGGCCGATAATCAAACCCACTAGAAGCTATCGAATGAAAAAATAATGATCTAATTTTTCTACACATTGCTAACGTTTCTAGTTTGTAATTTGAGACTTGAGTTTGATAAATTGGATCATTGTAGTAGAATTTGTTAAGGCATCCGGAATTGTTATTTATGCTTTTTTATCTTGTTGATGTTACACCAGTATCACAGTTATTATTCATTAAGAATGAAATTGGTTTAATGAAACATTATTTTTCAAAACTTTAAAAGTAAAAACTCAATATCTCTGAAAATTTCCAAAACTTCGAAACAATAAAATTTCGAATATTTTGCAACTTTTATAAGCTTCGAAGCTCCGAGGGTTAGACTTAAGAATTTTTGAAGTTTCGAAAACTTCGAAAATTCCAAAACTTAACAACTGTTAACCTTCTAAATCGTTCAAAACTTTGAAATTTTTTTAAATTCTCTAAAACTCCGAAATTAAGCATAATCAGCATTCAAGCATATTCGAAAAAGCTTACAATCCCAAAACTTTGAAATTTTGAAAATTTCAAGAATTAACAACTTCAAAACTTCGAATTTTGTCGAAACTTCGGAATTCTTTGCAATTCCTGAAAATTTTTTAATCACTAAACTTTCAAAACTTTGAAAATTTCGTCAACTTTAGAACTTCATATTCCTTTAAAAATTCCAAAGCATTTGAAATTTCCAAAGGTTTATAAGTTCCGAAATTTCGAAAAATTTTCAAACTTCACATCATGAAAACGCTTAAAAACTTCGAATCGATCCAAACTCATCAACACTTCGAATTCCTAAAATTTAGGAAATTTTTGAATTTCTAAGCTTTTGAACTATAAAACTTCAAAATTTTTAGATCCCAAGAACTTTTGAAATTTAAATTTTAAACTTTAAATTTCTTCTAAACTTTAAATATTTCCAAAACTCAAAGTTTCGAACATTGACAAGTTTCAAACTTCAAACTTCTTTGATACTACAAAATTCTTTCAAATTCTCAAAAAAACCTGAATCCAAAAATTTTCAAAAATTTTGAGAACTATTAAAGTTTCCAAAACTTCGAGATTTCAGAACGAAACTGCAAAACTCGTAAAATGTTCAAAATTCATGAAGTTTGGAGACTTGAAAACTTTTGTGTTCCAAAATACTTTAAAACTTCAGAATTCATTCAAATTCTCAAAAAACTAAAAATTTCAAAGTTTCCAAAACTTCGAAATTCCTCAAAACTCTAAAACTTGTGAAATTTCCAAAACTCAAAGTTTCAAAGCTTCACAAATTTAAAATTTCAAAGTCCTTCAAAACTTTGAAATTCTTGAAAAACTTTAAATTTCAAAACTTGAAAAATTCCAAAACTTTCCACTTCAAGACTCTAGAACTTCCGAAATCCCTAAAGTTTCAAAAATTGACAGAACTCAACAATTTCAAAACTTGAAAACGCTTTGACACTTCAAGATTCATCCAAATTTATCAGAACTTGAAAATCCCCGAATACGAAAGAGTTTTATGATCAAAATCAAGCGTGAACATAAACATTGCAACACTGATCTCTACATTTTCTGAACTATAAAAACATTGCATTTCTGAATCCAAATTCTTGAAGTTCAAAAATTCTCTAAAACTAAAAAATGGAAATAATCACATTTGTGATTCTAGTTCCAGAAAATGATCCAAATTATCAAATGAGCGCTATTCATGAAACCATAAAAATTTGAACAAAGCCCTAAAGATGTGTAAATAACTGTAATGTCTGAAAATCTTCGAAATTCAATACGTACTATTACTCGCCATGTTGACACACGGATTATTGGCGATGGTAAAATTTACTAGATTAACCAAATGTCCTAAATGTGACATCTCGTTCAGATCAGTAATGTTATTGTTAGCTAGAGTCAATGTTTCCAGAGACGTTGGCAGATATCTCTCGCTCTGACGCAGTGTAATAATACGATTATTGTTCAGCAACAGTTCCTGCAAAATTTCACAGTAAGAGCAATTAAACTCACCGAATCTTCTAAAAAATTAATTAATTTATATTATATTATTTATAATCAGGGGCCGCAAAAAATCGAAAATTTTTTTGTACCCGAAACCACAAATCAGGATTTTTTGGTGCTTGCGAGACGGGCGAAAAATCATCGTTTATGCCCTAGGGCGAAAAATGAATATTGAGGAATCTAAATTTGTTCAGCTCCGTAAATGTTCGTTCGTAAGAATGGAATATGAAGATTTAATTATCCAAAAATTTTAATTTGAAATCAATAAATTTTCGATTTAATTGACTGGAAAATTTTCAAGTTCAAATCTATGACTCACAAATTTGGGAAATTTCAACATTCACGCATACTTTTTTCGAAATTTAAAAATTTGGGAGTTTTAAAAATGCAAAAACAGTAAAATTTATAAAAATTCAAAATCTGAATTTGAAATGTTTTGATATCAAAATATGTTGTACTTAAAACTATTACAGAAGACAGTCAACATTTCAACATTTCTCAACTTCTAAATTTCGATTTATATACTCATACATAATCAAATTTATTTATATTACACTTGAAAAAGTTGACAATAACGTTAAGAAAAAATTATTTTTCCAAATTTTGATACATCGAAAATTCCTGAACTTGCTAATTTTGAATTTCTGATTAACACGAATAAAATTTGCATAATCTTAATATAACAAAACTCTGAAAACTCCAAAAAATTAAGTTACTAGAACCGAAAAATCCCGAAATTTGAGACGTTTCTAAAAGAAAAATGAATATTTTTTTTTTCACCTTCAAATTTTTTAAGAATGAAATATCAGCAATATGGCTAATACTGTTTGCTGACAAATCCAAATGTTCTAGCTTCGTGTTCGCTTGTAAATGCTCAATGGACTGTAAAAAAAAGACATCGTGAGAAAATTTTTTAAAAGTACTTCAGATGCCAAACAACATTTTTTCTTCTTAAAATACTTTAGAGGCCAAAAAACATTCTTCTCTTTTCGAAATACTTCAGAGGCTAAAGAACATTTTTCTCTGAAGTAGAATTATTCATAGTAATTTTATTTTATTTATACCTTTATATTGTTCCCAGAGAGGCATAATGTTTTCAAGTTTACCATATCTTTAATACCTTCGATCGTGAGAATTGAATTGTGAGACAAATCCAGAGTCACCAAATTCTGGAGCTTGGAAACTCCGTACATTCGTAGAAGTTGGTTTCTAACGACTGATAACTGCAAAATAAATGGTAAAATTAAAAAAAGGTACTCAACTGATTTAGTGGAAGTTCAAATGAAAATTTTTTCTTTGAAAGTTTCTTTTTTTATTAACTATTACAGTAATTAGTTGAACATCGGAATAAAGCAATTTTGAGAGTGAAAATTTCGATTAGAAAATTTAGATTTATAAGATCTAAGGCAGAAAATTTACATATCTGAAATTTTTGGACTCTGCTATTTTGATTTTAAACCTAATTTTTAAATTTTAGAATACAAAAATACAACAATTCTAGAAATCATGAAAAATAAAATTTAAATTTCCAAGGTACAAGAATGTAAAAATTACAAAATTAAAAAAGTACAATATTAGAAATTTTAGTTATGAAAATATAATTAGTAGTTAAAAAATCAAAAATTTATGAGATCTAGAATTTGGATTTGAAAATGTCAGTACTTCATGTGAAATTTGGAAATTGATAAAAAATTCAAAGAAAAAACGAGGACAAAAAAAAGTCATCAATTAATTAATGATTACTAAAACACAATTCAACTGAATTATATTAATATAATATTATAATAATATTATAGGTCCAAAAAATTTTTTCCTAACACACATTGTTTCAAAATATTGTTTCTATGCAACTTGCATCATATATTTTTGTTGTATACAACCTTCGTTATCATATTATAAGAATCGAGATTATCAAGTCGTTGCAATTCGTTATCATCGGCAATCAAAGCAGTAATATCTGAGTTCGACGAATATCGACACAACTTTTTCAGTCCCTGGTTGCTCAAATCCAGAACATTGTTTTCTAAAAATACATAAACAAAAAATTAATAACATCGTACACACAAAAATTTTTTAATAATAGTGCAGCCTAGCAACAATTCACAATCGAATAATGTTAAAACTTGTGAAATGTATTTAAAATTTCGCAATACGTGCGAAGTTATATATTCCAACTTTCATGCTAAAATTAATAAATTTTCAAATTTACGAATTGTAACACTCAACAAGTAAATAATTTAAACTTTCGAATTCTAAATATTTTCAATGTCGAAACTTATTAGATAAATCATTTGACAATATTTAAAATTACCAAAAATTTACAGAAATCATCGAAAATTTCATCACGTTGTTCATAAACTTGGAGAGGTTTTTTTCAAAAGCATTATTAAATGAAAAAACAACGCTGAACTTTTTATGGACGACCATTCGATGTTTTGCCACTTGATTCTAAAAAAAATTACCTAAGCTACGCACAATTATTCAATTTGAAATACACTGCAGTAATTTCTTATGTTTGTAAACAATAGCATGCGAATATTTTGATCGCTGTTTTGACAGAAAGTATTCCTCTCATGATGATTACCTGTAGAAGCCATGATGAGGAGGCGACGAATCAACTTGTCAGACGTAGACACGCACAAAAAACAACTACCAGCTACGTTTTTTTACGAAAAAACTGCGAGGATCGATCGGGAGGCATTTAATTTTTGTTCAAACATTGAACGGGGAATGTTTGATGCATAAAATGTGCGCCACAGGAATCGATAAGGTTTGTTTAGCGTTGTGTGCACGGGCATAGTCGTTTTGTTGTTGTTAGGTAGAGTGTTGAAACGACGGACAAATTTCGTGGAAAATACTTCACACTCGCGAAACACGATCACGAACAATCGGCAATTTTTGATTCGCGCTATATTGATTAGCATGCGAAAAGAGAGCAATTTTGAAAACTGATTAACTGATTGATGCAATCCTTTGCTTTTCACTGTTGCCAACTGTAGTTTATATTGTGATCAGGGGTGACATTTGGTTACCCGTAATTTCATTATTCGAGTTGGCAATTCAGTGTCGCCATTTTGGTTTTTTGGCCATAGAATTCAAAAACGTCGTTTATGAAACAGAAAAATTTTTTCTGTGCGTCATTTTCAAAAAAGGCCAGTAGAGAAAAATTTGTCAGCCTCCTATGTTTTCGTTCGAAAGCTGAAAATGATGAGGACAAAATTTCGAATTATGAGATTTTTGAACAAAAACACTACAATTATTTCTGTATACAGTTATCATTGTTATTTCGATTTTTCGTTGATACAGCAAGTATACGTACAAATAATTGATAATTACATCAACAGCACTTGAAAGCTTTGTGTGATGTTATTACAGTGCTCGATCGTTGACACCTCCCTCAAATCTCTACAATTGTTATAATTTTCAAATAAAAGAAAAACTTTGGGCAAAATCTACATTTTCAAAAGGAAGCATGCTTTCTTATAAAAAATTATGTAGACTAAAATTACTCTTACGCCTATTGCTACTATTATTCTAACAATGTAGGAAATTTATACAATTAAAAATGCCAACTGCCATACATTCTTAACATTCTAGTTTTTATACATTCATTCCAAAAATTATCGAATTGAACCAAAAAATTCCGAAAACTTGAACAATTATTTCATCACAGTTGACACATTTTGGCGTTATACCCTATCAATAAAAGTTACAAAATATACCTCATCATGGAATGTAAAAAACACTTTCAATATAAATTTTATAGGACTTTGAACGAAATCACGTAACAATAAAACTGGAAATAAAAACATAATCGTGCAGTTAAAAAATAATAACAAACTACGATGCGATGACTTTTGAAATTCTGAGTTACTGAATTCCATGAATATGGAAATTCCAATAAACCCAAGTCAAACATTAAGATTACTTGTTTTTATAATCTTACCAAATACATCAACTTTTACACAGTTATTTTATATCTAATAGACATGTTTACTCGAACAGTGTACACAATGTTTCATGCACAGTTAATGTCCACTGTTTTCATCAAATGTATGTCAAATCTGACATGACAAATGTTAACTAACATTCATGTGAACCTTTTACATAAAATTTACATCATTACATGATGATTACATCACATTAATACATCAAAATTACGTAAACGTGTCTACTAGAGATGTTAATCGATTTCAACATAATTAAATATCATTAAATTCAGCATGGTAATTTGTAAAAGATGACCATCGGATGTAAAACTTGATTCGTTAAAAGTTAGAAAAATATCAGAAAAAATACCACCATTGATTTAAATAATCAAATATCATAAAATCCAGTAGGATATTTGTAAAAGTTTATCATTGAGAGTAAAACGTAAATAGTTAAATTTTGGAAAAACAGCAGAAAAAAGATAACATTATTTGAACATTCTCTTGCATGCAGCTTTTTCGAGCACCAGATATGATTGCATTACTCTTTTCACGTTGATCATTTCTTTCAAGATGTCTCTGTTGTTGGGGTAAAGGTTTTTCGCATTTTTCAAATCAGCAAGTCCGAGCTCGTATTCATTCAAGCCCATATGGGCTTGGCTCCTGCGATAAAGTGCTTTGCTGTTCGTTCTGTCCACGATAAGGATCTGAAATATATTTCTCATGAAATGCGGAAAAAAAGGAAAGACTGTGCATTTATTTCATTAAACTGATAAAATACCCAAAAATTTGTCAATGCATTTTTCAAAAGCTGCGCAAAGACCAAATTCCTGAATTTCGAAATTCACGAATTTCAAAATACACATTTTGAAATTCGATGTTGAGAAACAGAAAAGTTTCGATGCTCGTGTTTCTCAGAGTGTGGATTTATATGTTGAAGTGGACAAGTTTTTGTACTTGAGACATTCAAATTTCAAAATCCGGGGCATTTTTGAATAATTATTGCCTAACTTGAGGATTCTGGAATTTTTTACACTCGAAGCTTTTTAACCCGGATTTTTTTTCTACTCAAATTTTTCTTTTGGCATTTTTGAATTTTAATCCTAAAATTACGAATATATGATTTTTGATTTTTCTTCATGTGGAGGGGCCGAATGGTCAAAAGCTTCTATTCATTTCGGAATTTTAATATGGTGAAACTTTGATAGAATTCGTTTGGGTTTTGATCAAATTTCTGGAAATTGGAAATGGATTGAATTTTGGAACGTGAATTTCAGAGGACATTAATTTTGTGTAGTGCGAAATATCGAATTTCAAAACTGTCGAATCGAAACGTAGAGTTTAATGATTTTAAACATTTGTAATTTAATATATTTGTTCAATTTATGAAAAAAAATACCAATTTTTCAATCCTGAAATTGTTCATTTTTTAAACTCTTAATTTTGAATTCAGAAATATCAATACTTGAGTTCTCAAAGTTCGATTTTAAATTTCTTAATTCAATTATAACACTATTTTTACATTATACACATTTTGAGATTCAACTTATTTGTGAACGAATTTGAGATTTGCAACTTTAGGCGTGAAAATGTCTAAATTTGAATGTCCGGGTGTCGAAATAAAAATATTTCTAAGTTCTTATAGTATTGTCATTTAATTAAAAAATATGAATTTTCGAGACGACATAAGTGCTTTTCAGTCTTAATTTAAAATTATCAAATCTCCCAGTATAATTTTCCAGAACACAAACTGAAACTTACCATATCCCAAATTTCAGAAACATCCACTTGACATTAAAAATTTTACATTGCACATTCACAATTTTCGTAATGTATTACAATTTCTGATTGACATTCAAAAATCTTCAAATTTCACATTTCTTATGTAGTTTTGCAATTTTTAAATCTTCGAATTCAAACTCTTGGATTTAATATCGTTTCGATTTCTATTCACATATTTATTGATTTGAATGTATTTTTTTACCGACTTTCGATATGAAATAAATAATTTATACATACTTAAGTAAAAATATTTTTCCAGTTCACAATCAAATTGTTTAAAATGTACACAGCGTTCGACATTGAGATTTTAGTTGATTTTCACAAATATCTCGAGTTTTCAGAGCAATGATTTTTGTATCTTTCAACGCAACATGAACATTTTCAGTCATTAAATTTTGTACAGAGAAAAATTAAAATTTGTGAAAGTGGTGATTTACCTGATTACACAGATCTAGAACTTCTCGATACTTCTTGTCTTTCAACTTGACAGCTGCTAAATTAGACAATATAGTAATTTTCACATCTTCCGTAGATGGTATTGGAGCATCTGGTAAATCATTAAGACTCATTAACCATTCAAAATATCGAAGTGCTTTCTTGTATTTTCTTCCAGCATCCATGAAATTTCCTTTCTTGTAGTAATAATTGCCAGAATTTTTTATTCTTCTTATCACATCGAACATGTATTTATACTGAAAGTAAAGTTTTTTAAGATAAAATATTATTATTATCATTTACATGATTTTTCCATGATTTTCGAAAAAAACGCCCATTTCTTTAACTGTTTTGTATGTAAAAAGTGACACATTTCTGTATACACAAAACATTGAAGAAAATTAAGATTTTCTTCAAAACCACAAAAAAATGGTCGTATCCCACAGGTTTAAAATGCACAATTTTTTATTCGTTTGACCCTCGCTGAGCTCGGAAATCTCACACGTATTCAAAATTGGTCACTTTTCCAACTTGTAGCATAATATAATATGATATCGCATACTGTTAAAGCATCTGTGTGCAGTTTGTAATCCCAGTCTTCGGGCCAAGGAGTGAAGACGTCTTCAGTGCCGTCATTTTCTGCAATGCCCCAATTTTCATCTTTTTTCAATTCCCCACAATCCACAATTTCTATTCTCTGTAATAATTTTTACATGGTTATTCCTTCTGTTAAAAAAATACACATTTATTCAATTTCAAACTATTTAAGAATTTTTAAATTCAAAGCGAACAGACTTCTGGAATTTTTCAAAATTAACTGAATATCCTATGAAATTATGACAAGTGCTGCACGATTTTTTTTTTTTTTTTTATACCTGAAAAGGTTTATCTCGATTTGTTGGGACACTGCCGATTTCCTGCACGACCTTCATGCCTTTGATAACTTTGCCAAACGCGACATTTGTGTCATTCAAATGTGAACATGGCACAGTAGTGATGATAAATTGAGAGTTGTTGCTATCAGGTTTTCCCGCATTGACCGTGCTCAGCAATCCTTCCGACGAGTGTTCTACCTCGAAATTTTCATCCTCGAAATTCAACCCATAAATGCTTTCTCCGCCAGTTCCATTGAAATTGATAATGTCCCCTCCTTGGATCATGAATTGCGAAACCACTGAAAATTTTGTACCATTATAAGTGTTTGTCAGTGAAATGACTTGCAGTTTTTTATCAAAAATTCTCAAGTTCAAAGTTTTTTAATTCACCGAGAATATTCTGCCTAGAGAAAGAAGAATGCACATTTTTTTATCTCTAATGGTTTTTAATTATTTTGAGACAATAAAGAAAAAATATGTATCTTTTTCGAAAAATCAACAATGTAATGGAATTACATATAACAAACATTCAATAAATTCATACTCATAAGTTTTTTCTTTCATTTCAAAGTTCACAATTTACGAAAATCATTTTTCACTAGCAGGGAAATCATATAAAGAATCCAACTTTTCCCCTGTAAGGAAAAAACAGAAATAAGGAAAAGAAAAAATGCCCTTACAGGGAAACGACAGGGACAGGAAAGCTTCTCTGCATAGATCTCTCAGAAAATATGGTGTAATTAAAGTAACAAGGAAGAGAGTACTATTAATAAGAAATAATAATAATACTATTATTATTATTTCTCCAAGTTTTTCTATTTCAAATTCAATCTATGTAATAATGTGTTACCTTTATGAAATACTGATCCTTTGTAATGCAACTTTTTTCCTTTTGTTCCAATGCCTTTTTCACCTGTGCATAGAGCTCGAAAATTTTCCGCTGTTTTGGGCACGATGTTTTTAAATAATTCTATAACTATTCGTCCAACTGAAATCGGAAAAGAATTTTCGGTAATCAAGCAATATTAAAAAAATTATGAATATGATAGATAACATGACTTCTGACTTTTTTCAATCAGGAAGTGATAAGATTAAGAGATGAAGTTAAGTGATTCAGAGTAAAAATACGTGTGTATTCATTAAATTTTTAAAAAATAGTCTAAATATATAAATAATTTATAAAAAATTTGGTAACGGAGCAGTTAAGTTACTTTTTATGAATATGATAGATAACATGACTTCTGACTTTTTTCAATCAGGAAGTGATAAGATTAAGAGATGAAGTTAAATGATTCAGAGTAAAAATACGTGTGTATTCATTAAATTTTTAAAAAATAGCCTAAATATATAAAGAATTTATCAAAAATTTGGTGACGGAGCAGTTATGTTACTTTTTGTAAAATAGTTTCAGTGTTGAATATATAACCTCAAACATAAATACAGACTTTTTTCTTTGTCGATGGCAATGTCCAAAAAGACGATGGGATTTTGTTCGGGATGGTTAACTGGATCTTCCGAGGTACGCTCCATTTTATTATTTACTTCTGGAAGTAACTCCTTTCCGGTGAAGCTTTTTCCAAGAAGACTACAACGTTGTACTGTAGTTGGTTGTAGTATTACGTTGTAGTATTACGTGGTATTACGTGTAGTCTTCTAGGCTTTTTCCAGATTTTTCTTTCACTGCAATGTTGGGAATTCACTTTAAGTTGCTGTAAGTTGTGACCAGTGTCATCCGAGTCATCCGACTCAGTCGAGTCCCATAAGGGCCATAAGGCCTTGTTCCATACACGGTTAGTACCTGGATCTCCGATAGAGGCGCTGTTCCATAGAAATTCATAGAGGTGCGAGAGAGACAGCGAATGGTATACACCGTAGTCACTGTATACACTATAGTGTATAAATAACACTTATAAGGGCGGTATTCATAGTCGGAACTTAAGGTGTAAGCAATTGCTCAGGGGTAATACCAGCGAGTCCGGGAGTATTTTGTCTGGGGCACTCCGGGGCCAGAGAGTCCGGGATTATTCAGTCCGGCGATTTGCTCGACAGCCCGGCAAGGCGTGAACTGGCGTGAACAGTCGTGACTTGTATTCAAAAGGGTTCCGATACTAAGGACCCTAAAATTCCCTAGGGCGGGAATTTTGAAATTATGAATGCGTGGTGGCTATTCGTGCCCCATTTCGGGATCCGGGCCCGGAAAACAGAGAGTCTACATCGGTCTGATTCTGGTGTTTTTCCGGGGACTTTGGGTTAAATTTCCTTCTTTAGTAAACCCAAACGTAACTTGACCGAAATTAGCATTGTGAAAGCGATTTCTATGGTTTTATTTTTTTTTCCGGTTAGATTTTCCGGTTTAGAAACACGCGTATATATGTCGTATCCCTCCTCCCGGTCCCGTATCCCGGAATGGGGCACGAATAACGCAAGGCTATTATCAAACGAATGTGATCTCGATTCCGGGATCTCAAGGCAATCCAGTTTGCTATAAAAATGCACTCG
Organism: Platygaster equestris; assembly: GCA_030522785.1. Lineage (NCBI taxonomy): Eukaryota > Metazoa > Arthropoda > Insecta > Hymenoptera > Platygastridae > Platygaster > Platygaster equestris. Next base: position 2,334 of record JAPYZK010000998.1, on the reverse strand, counting down.
TGTATGTACTCAGTAAACCAAGAGAAGGCAATGTTGCATGCATTACAGGCCCATGTGAACGAGTTTCTCGTTTTAGCCAAGCTTGCCTATCCGGCAGTTAACAGAATGTAGGCAATGTTGCATGTATTTATAGGTCCATGTGAACGAGCTTTTCAGCCACATTTGGTTTACTTCGTATGTAACAGATACGGGAAAATCACCTAGAAATTAGGAGGTAGACCTTTTTATCGTCGATTGTTGGGTTTTTGGAGCTAAGAAATTAATTGCACATGATTGCGATTCACTTTAATCCTGTTGATCCTGTTTAATCCGGTCTTTGGTAAGTAACTAGTTAGGTCGTTCTTTACATTCTTTGAACGGCGAAATTTGGCTGACACTGAAAACAGGTCAAGATGTCAACCATTTCCTGGTTGGTTTTCGAGTTTTCAAAGCATCTGAATCGATTGCACAAGATCCCAATTCCAAGTTCACCGGAGTTCTTTCTTCGCGAGATACGTTCTTTTTTGAAGTTTTCGTCTTTTCACACACGCAGGCTTCCTCCGGTAATTTTGTTAGTGAGTCATGCATAGACGGAAACTTTTTTCTGAAATTTTCCTATAATTGGCACTTTTCGCGACTCAAAAGCGGAGCGGAAATGGCTCTTTTCCGAACGATGAATGGCAGCGGAGCGAAATGGATTCATTTCGCTCCACTACAGTCGAGAGCGGAGCGAAACGAAACAAAATGGCGAACTTGGCGTAGCGAAAGAGTATCGAGGCAGCGGTGCATCGATTCGGAAAAGAGCCATCTCCGCCCCGCTTTTTCGACACGATAAGCGCCAATTATCAGCAAATTGCAGAAAAAGTACTATATGCAACTCGAAGCGGATGCTATTTCACTCTGCGGCAGTTTTTGCGGCCTCGAGCTTCGACTCGGCCGCCAAAACTGCCGCGTCGTGAAATAGCGTATTTCCGCTCCTCGTTACATAATGTACTATTTTACAGTCGATTAACTGGGGTCATCAAGTGCTGAACACTTTTACTCCTCTCTCTGATCGACAAAAAGCGATCTAGAGGGTGAAAGAACTATTAATAATCCTGATGCAGTTACGATTTCACTATTGTTGATTGATAAAATAACATTGAGATCAATTTTCTTACATTCGATTTTGAAGTCTTCATGAATCCCACGTGGAATATAATGCACTCAATCGTCGCAATTGTTGGACATCCCTTCCCACTGAGTTCTTATCACCGGAATTTGTTTCGTTACTCCTAGAGTTGTTCAAAAGTGATGAAATCATATTGTCTATAGTTAATTCTGAAGTTTTAATGGATTCTGCATCGAATGCACGCAATCGTGATCTTCAGACATTCTTTCCCCCTTAGTTGTCAAACACAGAAATTCGTCATCAACTTTTTCACGGTCGATACTTCCGTTTTCGAGGCTATAGTGAATCGAATGCACAAAATCGCGATCATTGGACATACCTTCCCTTTGAGTTTGAGAAAAAAAATTGTAAAATAATATTTTTTTTTCTTCAAGGCAGGTTTATTTTAGATTAAATACCTTACCAAGAAAATCTTCCGGTTGAATTCCGCTCAATTTTCTTATTTTTATCGAGTCACCTGTCTAATAATTACAATATCCTCCGTTTCGATATATTTATACAAAGGTTCCATGTTTAAACTGATCGGACGTGTGAAATAAAACAGCATGCTCATCATCAAAGGTGTGAAAATGTATTGGCGAATGCTGGATATTTTGGTGAGGTACTTTTTCTACATTCTGTGCATGCAGAGCAATAAATACTAGTGTTGAGGGATTTCGCTGTTGATTGTTCATGTTGTATTACATGTTACGCGACTTCAGCGACGCGTTGAAATTTTGGTATCAAGTTTTCCGTGACATCGCGCACCATGGACGAGACCAGTTGCTCGAGGTCGTAATTGTGCCGCCAACCCCAGTCTCTCCGGGCTTCGCTGTCGTCGAGTACTTTTGGCCAGGAATCGGCTGCGAATTGAGAAAATTGCACAATTTTCATTAATTTTTGTTCAATACATTCAAAAGAATTAAGGTTAATCAGCTACATGCAAAATGTTCAAGAATTATAATTCTCAATAATGATAGCAGCAACGACAACAACGACAACAACAATTTGAACACACATGTTAACTCAGTTAACCGATCATTCTCTCTCCCACGCGAAGCCTGTCCATACTCGAAACAAGCCGGAGATCGAACTCGTGGTAGTCAACAATGTTCGGGCGCAAAACATTTTTGATTGTTTCTCACAAATTTTTTGCTCTACAGTTCTGAAATTTTCTAGAAAACTTCTTTGAACTCTAATGAAAC